>WNWK01017540.1:0-37500 GCA_009830355.1 Cherax destructor | reverse complement strand
TCAGGGAAGGATAGAGCCCGCCTCCTTGCAGTGAGAGCTCCTCATGCAGGGGACTTTCTTTTGGCTATTCCCAACTCCAGCCTTGGCACACGCCTCGACCCACAGACCATCCGCATTGGTGTTGCTCTTCGACTTGCCGCCCCTATTCTCACCGAACACAGGTGTATTTGTGGCAGTGAAGCAGCAGACCGATTTGGGTACCATGGTCTTGTGTGTCGTAAATCCGAGGGAAAGATTGCAAGACATGAAGAGGTTAATAACATTATCAAGAGGAGCCTCACAACAGCCGGATGCCCAGCAGTAAGGGAACCACCCCAACTATGCAGATCTGATGGCAGCCAAAAGCATCCAGATGGTATCACCCTTCAGGCCTGGACAGACGGCAAGCAGGTGGTGTGGGACTACACATGTGCATCTACCTTGGCTGATACCTATCTCCAATACACCAGGGAGGAAGGAGGGGCAGCTGCCACCTTCAGGGAGTCCCAGAAGTCGAGAAAATATGGAGAACTTGCCCATCATTATATGTTTGTTCCCATAGGCTCAGAGACCCTTGGCTCATGGGGAAAGAGTGCATCTAAGTTCCTCAAGGAGCTGGGCAAAAGACTCAACAGGGTAACTAGGGATCCCAGGGCAGCTAGTTTTCTGTTCCAGCGACTCAGCGCTGCTGTTCAGAGGGGTAATGCATGCTGTATTCTGGGCACACGCCCCAGCTCGGAAGAGCTGGATGAGATTTTCGCATTATAATCAGCGTCAAACATGTAACAATATGTACTAGACATGTATCTCTCACCTCGTGTACTGTATATGCCATCTTTATATCAACAATGTATCTCTTAAATCTTTTGTACCATATTATGTAATAAAATATACCTATTGGTAAAAAAAAAAAAAAAAAAAATGGGGTGGTAGGAGAAGTGGAATATTCAAATGGCATCAGGAAGAAATCCAAATATTCTTCCTTGAAGCCTTTTATCCACTTCTCCGAGGCTATGGGTCCCACAATTTGTACCAGAGGTGGACCCCATCCTATATACATATATATATATATATATATATATATATATATAGTATATATATATATATATATATATATATATATACAGTGGTACCTCGAGTTACGATATTTTTCGTTCGAGAATGCTGTTCAAGTGCAATTACAAACGAATTTATCCCCATAAGGAATAATGTAAAATAGACTAGTCCTTTTACACCCAAAATATACTTACAAAAGCATTTAAAAAATAAACTTACATAAAAGGGCGATTTTGGGGACCATCGTAAGTCGAGGTACCACTGTATATATATATACAGTGGTACCTCGGTTAACGATGGTCCCCAAACTCGCCCTTTATGTAAGTTTATTTTTAAATGCTTTGTAAGTGTGTTTTGGGGTCTAAAAGTACTAGTCTATTTTACATCATTCCTTATGGGGATAAATTTGTTTGGTAATGGCACTTGAACAGCATTCTGGAACGAAAAAATATCGTTAACCGAGGTACCACTGTATATATATATATATATATATATGCATGCATGCAGTGGACCCCTGGTGTTCGTCCTGCTCCAAACTCGCCCCTTTTATGTAAATGTATATTTTTAAATGCTTTTGTAAAAGGACTAGTCTACTTTACATTATTCCTTATGGGAATAAATTCGTTTGGTAATGGCACTTGAACAGCATTCTGGAACAAAAAAAATCATGAAAACCAGGGGTCCACTGTAGTAGATTGGTAGACAGCAACCGCCCAGGGAGGTACTACCGTCCTGCCAAGTGAGTGTAAAACGAAAGCCTGTAATTGTTTTACATGATTGTAGGATTGCTGGTGTCTTTTTTCTGTCTCAAATATGCCAGATTTCAGGTACATCTTGCTACTTCTACTTACACTTAGATCACTCTACACATTCATGTACAAGCATATATATACACACTCCTCTGGGTTTTCTTCTAATTTCTTACTAGTTCTTGTTCTTATTTCCTCTTATCTCCATGGGGAAGTGGAATAGAATTCTTCCTCCGTAAGCCATGCGTGTCGTAAGAGGCGACTAAAATGCCGGGAGCAAGGGGCTAGTAACCCCTTCTCCTGTATATATTACTAAATATAAAAGGAGAAACTTTCGTTTTTCCTTTTGGGCTACACTGCCTCGGTGGGAAATGGCCGACGTGTTGAAAGAAAGAAAGATACAGTGGTACCCCGTGTTACGATGCTATCATCTTACGTTATTTTCGATAACCGATATTTATAACGTAAAAAATTTGATTGTGATTTACGATGTTTGCTTCGTGTAACGACATTCGTACCGGACGTGTCCGCTTGGCGCCCAGCTGAGCGCGCACTCCAGGGAGCGTCAGTGTGGTATTGTTTACAAGCGAGAGTGACCACCCACCCACACCCACGCATTCATACCAGTACAGTAGACCCTCATTTAGCACGACTTTATGTTGCGCGTTTTGGGTATTACGCGATTGAAGAATTGCGGCACATTTTTATCTAACACGACGTAAACCTTATATTACGCGATTCGCTGGAGGGGAAAAATTTTGAGCCCGCGGTCGCCTGTAGTAGGTTAAACCATTGAGTCAGTGGGGTCCTACTAAGGGTGGCTATGAGCCACAACAAGTGTTTAATGCTGACGAGACAAGTGTTTTCTGGAAGAAAATGCCAACATGAACTTATATCAGTCAGCAAGAGAAAAGTGCACCAGGCTTCAAGACAGCAAAGGATCGCTTCACCTTGCTCCTTTTGGGTAATGCATCAGGTGATTTCAAGTGTAAGCCCATGGTTATTTACCGCTGTAAGAATCCTCATGCTTTGAGGAAAAGGGAATTTGTTTTCCTTCGCACAAACTAAGTTTATTCAGGTATACAGAGATAGTTACATTGATTATCATACATAGCAGCATATGTGTAGAGAACCTAGGATAACCCAAAGTGTTATCCTAGAGAACCTAGGATAACCCAAAGTGTTATCCTAGAGAACCTAGGATAACCCAGTGTTATCCTAGAGAACCTAGGATAACCCAAAGTGTTATCCTAGAGAACCTAGGATAACCCAAAGTGTTATCCTAGAGAACCTAGGATAACCCAGTGTTATCCTAGAGAACCTAGGATAACCCAAAGTTTGGGTTATCCTAGGTTCTCTACACATATGCTGCTATGTATGATAATCTTTGTAACTGTATCTGTGTATACCTGAATAAACTTATAGTTTGCAGGAAGAAAAAGCAACCATTCCCTCAAGTGGCCGGTGCTAATGTTGTGGAACAGCTGGGGAGACCACCCGCCTTCCCAGGCGACCCCTCCCCCAACAACACCCCACCTTACCAGCATTCGTATTCCATACGCGTCAAGCCAGCTGTGTTTGTCAAGAATAAGAGTGAATTGTGTTTTTATCTTTAAATTACTATATCTTGTATCTGCCAAGCAATCATGTCACCCAGTAGGCATACCAGTGTTGCTCAAAGTGGCAAGAAAATGTTTAAGCATTTATTAAGTCTTAGAACTAACGAAGAAAAAGATATTAGACAAGACATAACCTGTGGCTGTAATGAAGTGTTACTTTGTACACATAAGTTTGTGTGACTAACTTACTGACTGACTGGACTGACTTACTGAATGACTTGACTGACTGGACTGACTGACATGACTTACTGATTACTGAGATGTCTTGACTGACTTACTGAATGTCTTGACTGACTTACTGATCTGAGCTTACTGAATGTCTTGACTGACTTACTGAATGTCTTGACTGACTTACTGAATGTCTTGACTGACTTACTGAATGTCTTGACTGACTTACTGAATGACTTGACTGACTTACTGAATGACTTGACTGACTTACTGAATGACTTGAC
The DNA here is from genome assembly GCA_009830355.1 of Cherax destructor. Taxonomy (NCBI): domain Eukaryota; kingdom Metazoa; phylum Arthropoda; class Malacostraca; order Decapoda; family Parastacidae; genus Cherax; species Cherax destructor. The sequence continues at coordinate 33,645 of WNWK01017540.1, read as the reverse complement.
TGACTGACTTACTGAATGACTTGACTGACTTACTGAATGACTTGACTGACTTACTGAATGACTTGACTGACTTACTGAATGACTTGACTGACTTACTGAATGACTTGACTGACTGACTTACTGAATGACTTGACTGACTGACTTACTGAATGTCTTGACTGACTTACTGAATGTCTTGACTGACTTACTGAATGTCTTGACTGACTTACGGAATGTCTTGACTGACTTACTGAATGTCTTGACTGACTTACTGAATGACTTGACTGACTTACTGAATGACTTGACTGACTGACTTACTAAATGACTTAACTGACTTACTGAATGGGCTGACTTACTGAATGACTTGACTGACTTACTGAATGACTTGACTGACTTACTGAATGACTTGACTGACTTACTGAATGACTTGACTGACTTACTGAATGACTTGACTGACTTACTGAATGACTTGACTGACTTACTGAATGACTTGACTGACTTACTGAATGACTTGACTGACTTACTGAATGACTTGACTGACTTACTGAATGACTTGACTGACTTACTGAATGACTTGACTGACTTACTGAATGACTTGACTGACTTACTGAATGACTTGACTGACTTACTGAATGACTTGACTTACTGAATGACTATTAAAGTTAGAGACACTCAGTACAACCATCGACTTCAGTTCCAGAATCTCTACTATCCACCTCAGCCCAGTAGGGCCACAGCATAACTCTCCACTCTCTTCACAATCATCCACAAACATCAGCACCCACAATTTAAGGTAAATACTATTATTTCTGTTACATTTGTAGTCTTAAGCAGTAAAAACAACATAATACATCACGATAATGAACTACAATTACATATTCTCTTTTATATTTGTAAGATCTGTTTACTAAAAAAAACTTGTTTGGCTTTTTGGGGACTCTCAGGAACGTAACCCTATTTTTCCCATAAGTTCTTTTAATTATCTAACACGATTTTAGCTAACACGACGTTTTCAGGAACGTAACTACTGTGCTAAATGAGGGCCTACTGTATATTGTCATTATTCCACTGTTTTTAGTGCTTGCAACTGCTAAATAAGCTACCATGGGTCCAAGGAAAGATCCTAGTGCTAAGCCTGTGGCAAAGAGGAACAGAAATACATGTACGATAGAACTGAAGAAGGAGATAATAGAAAAATATGAAAGTGGAGTGCGTATCAGTGAGCTGGCCAGGCTGTATGGTAAACCCTTTTCTACCATCGCTACCATTGTGGCCAAGAAAAATTCAAGTAAAATCAAGGAAGCTGTTGTTGCAAAAGGTTCATCTGTGATCACAAAACACAGACCACAAGTGCTGGAAGATGTGGAAAGGTTGCTGTTGGTGTGGATCAACGAGAAACAGTTAGCAGGAGATACTGTTTCGGAGGCAATAATATGTGAAAAAGCAAGGCAGTTGCATGATGATCTCGTTAAGAAAATGCCTGCAACGAGTGATGAAGTGAGCGAATTTAAAGCCAGCAGAGGCTGGTTTTACAAATTTAAGAATCGAAGTGGCATACATAGTGTTGTGAGGCATGGTGAGGCAGAAAGTTGTGACAAAAGTGCAGCTGAAAAATATGTGCCTGAATTCCAGGAGTACCTAGAGGCTGAACAATTCCTCCCCCAACAAGTGTTTAATTGTGATGAAACAGGCCTGTTTTGGAAGAAAATGCCCAACAGGACCTACATTACTCAGGAGGAAAAGGCACAGCTAGGACATAAGCCTATGAAAGACAGGCTAACTTTGATGCTTTGTGCTAATGCCAGTGGTGATTGCAAAGTGAAGCCTTTACTGGTGTATCTTTTTGAAAATCCCTGAGTGTTTGGCAGATGCGGTGTCAGCAAGTCTAACTTGTGTGTGATGTGGAGGTCTAACAAAAAGGCATGGGTCACAAAGGACATTTTCTTAGATTGGTTCAATGGCGTGTTTGGCCCCAGTGTGAAGAAATATCTATTGGACAATAATTTGCCACTTAAGTGCCTCCTGATAATGGACAATGCTCCTTGTCATCCTCCAAACTTGGTAGAGAAAATTGTGGAGGAGTTTAAATTCATCAAAGTGAAGTTCTTGCCCCCTAATACCACTCCTCTCCTCCAGCCCATGGACCAGCAGGTCATTTCCAACTTTAAAACTCTACACCAAAGCAATGTTTCAAAAGTGCTTTGATGTGACCACAGACATGAATATAACCCTAAGAGAATTTTGGAAAAACATTTCCATATGCTGCATTGTGTAAACCTTATAGGTAAGGCTTGGGAGGGAGTGACTACCAGGACTTTGAACTCTGCCTGAGAAAATTGTGGCCAGACTGTGTCCTAGAGAGGGATTTTGAAGGTTTTGGGGCTGAGCCTCAGAACCCTGAGCATGAGCCTGAGCCTGAGCCTGTTGTGGAAGAAATTGTGGAATTGGGCAAGTCTATGGGGTTAGAGGTGAGTGGTGAGGATGTGGAACAGTTGGTGGAGGAGCACAAGGAAGAGCTAACCACTGAAGATCTGCAAGAGCTTCAACAGCAACTGGAACAAGAGACCAGTGGTCAGGACAATGGTTCAGAGGAGGAGGAGGAGGTGGAACAAAAATGGAAGAATGTGCCTTCTTCAAGGATTAGGGAGATCTGTGCCAAATGGAGTGATGTGCAAGCATTTATGGATGAATTTCACCCTAACCATGCTGTTGCAGGCCGTGCTGGCAACCTGTACAATGACACAGTGGTGTGTCATTTCAGGGATGTGTTAAAGAATCGCCAGACACAGAGCTCCCTGGACAAATTTATTGTTAGAAAGAGGTCCAGTGACTCTCAAGCTGGTCCTAGTGGCATTAAAAGAAAAAGGGAAGTAACCCCAGAAAAGGACTTGGTACCTGCAGTGTTAATGGAAGGGATTCCCTTCCAAACACTAGCATACTACTCCACCTTCTCCCCTCCTCCCGTCCTCCACACATCATCAACTCTTCAATAAATGTAAGTGACATGTTATTGTACAATATTTACATGTGTATTTAGGTATTCTTCATTAAATTCTGTATTATTTAATGTCAAAAAGTTCTAAAAAATATTTTATTTAACTACTTTTGGAAGTCTTGGACGGATTAAATTTATTTCCATTATTTCTTATGGGGAAAATTGATTCGTGTAACGATTGTTTCGCCTTAAAATATGCCCTCTCTGACGGATTAATATTGTAAGTCGAGGTACCACTGTATATATATGTATATGTATGTATGTATGTATATGTATATTTGTATATAAGTGAAAGTAAAACATTTTGCACCTGAGTTAGCACCTTAATTATTTTAACAAAAGTTAATATATGAACTGTGGCAGTTAGTTAACTCTAAAATAAAGGAACTAGGGAATATAAAAGTAAACAATGAGAATAAAACACTGTAGTACCTGAATTAGCACCTTAATTATTTTTTAAAGCTTAAAGTAAAGGAGTGAATGGATGAAAGGCAGTAATAGGTATTGGTTTGTTGAGAACTATTTCAAGACAATACAGTGGTACCTCGACTTACGATGGTCCCCAAACTCACCCTTTTATGTAAGTTTATTTTTTTAAACGCTTTTGTAAGTGTAATTTTGGGGATCTAAAAGGACTAGTCTATTTTATATCATTCCTTAAGGGGATAAATTCGTTTGGTAATGGCACTTGAACAGTATTCTGGAATGAAAAAATATCGTAAGTCGAGGTACCACTGTATATATATGGGGACTAAATTAAATGAACAGACAGTAAATATGATATATTAATTTAGAAGTAAGACTCGACTTATAGCACAAAGTTTAAGCAAGTAATAGCACTAAAAAAAAGTTCATAGTATGAGGTAGTTGGTACTAGCTAGTAAAAGTTAGTACAAAGAATTGCACAATAATGTAATAGGAACATACACTAATACACCACACATATATAATGTGTTGAGGACACCTGGCTAATCAGTGATGGTAATGTCAGCTTGTCTAAGGACATTTCACTCAAACGTCCGTGTAATTAGTTTACCTAACTTGTTATCTTTCATCTGATGTCGACTTGAACATTAATAATAATAATAATAATACTTTATTGAGACAGTGATACATGGTTGGGTAGACAAGATACATAGTTATTGATGAGATGTACATGCCAAAAGCCCCTAATATGCTGTGCATTGCGGGCATTCTTAGGACTACTTAATTGTAGACTACATGGTAAAAAGTTATGGTTGATAATTTATAAAATAAGTATAATTGTGTATCTAAGTTATAAAGTTTGAATATAAGTTGGACATATCAATTAATTGTAGCAATGCAACTAATTGAGTGAGATAACATTTAGAACAATTAATTGCAATGCAGTTACAGTTTACGTGGTCATTATAATGTAAATGTTATGGAAACAGTTAGCTTAGTATGTATTACCAATTTTGTAGGGGATGGATAGTTCTTAGCCCTATAAAATAGGGCACTTAGTATGTCTTACCAATTTTGTAGGGGATGGATAGTTCTAAGCCCTATAAAATAGGGCACTATTTATTTTTTTCTATCTAACTGTAAGGAAAAAAGTCACTAAAAACAAGTGTCTAGGTTTCAAATGCTGCTTAATTCACAGTAAAAATTCCATTGAAATTGGACCAAAAAAAAAAAAATAATTTATCTTGTCGGCTCCTTAATTTCACTTTTGCACCATTTATAACATTTCTGGTTGATTTTTAAATGTTTATACAGTAGTGTACAGTGGTCCCTCGGTTTTCGTGCATCTCCAAACTCGAACATTTATGTAAGTGTATTTTCGTAAGTGCTGTTGCAAGTGTATTTTTGGGGGTCTGAAATAGACTAACCTACGTGTCATTATTTCTTAAGGAAGTAAATTCGTTTGGTAATGGCACTTGAGCAGCATTCTGGAACAAATTTTCGTCGAAAACCGAGGGACCACTGTACTCTATATTGTAATAAACAGATTAGAGAAAATCTGCTCTAATATACATTATTTAGGCATGCATACTGGTCAGAAACCTCGTCGTAAGTCCGAAGTGTCAATAAACGAGTACGTTGCTAAGTGAGGAGAGGCTGTTTTCATTTGTTTCAGGATTTATTTTCAATAATAGTACAGTGGAACCCCGAGTTTCGGCCATAATCCATTTCAGGAGCTAGGCTTAAACTCGAAGTGGCCGAAAGTCAAAGCAATATTTCCCATAAGGAATAATTTAAATACACTTAATCCGCTCCACCCAAAAATATTCACAAAAAATTCTTTTTAAAAAATAAATACAGGGGTACCTCAGTTAACGATGGTCCCCAAACTCCCCCTTTTATGTAAGTTTATTTTTTTAAATGCTTTTGTAAGTATTTTTGGGGGTTTAAAAGGACTAGTCTATTTTACATTATTCCTTATGGGGATAAATTTGTTTGGTAATGGCACTTGAACAGCATTCTGGAACGAAAAAATATCATTAACTGAGGTACCACTGTACTATAGTTTTACATACAGACAGCAATGAGAAATAAATATGAAGCACTAATTTTATGGATAAATGAACATTTAAATCAGTTTTACCTTTATTGAAGACTCTTGTTGGCGTATGAGAGGCGCAGGAGAGTCCTTCAGTATGACACTAATATCAACTCTTCGGCTTATTAATGTAGCACAATTCATCTAATATTACCTGGAGAGAGTTCCGGGGGTCAACGCACCTGCGGTCCAGTCTGTGACCAGGCCTCATAAACAATATTAATAACATAGAAACATGATATATACTCAAGAATGAATAAAATATGTCATTACGAATGTCACGAGTGGTGTTGTGTTTGTTGTTGGGTGTATAAGGGCCACTGAAAGATAAGCCTTACATAGTGTTGGTTATGGCTGCCAGAGACAGCAGTGTTGTCAGTTGCCCCATATAACTTCAACAACATTGGAGGAGTCAGTTTTGTGCTGTCCTTTTCCTATCGATTAATCGCTTAACTTACTTGCTACACTGTCAATGCTCGACTCGTGCTGCTTTAGTATCGTACATATCGTAGAATCACTGAAGAAGGCACATTCTCCCCTCTCTCTTCCTCCTCCACTTTGGTACAGTGGACCCTCGCTATTCGAACATTCCAAAACTCACCCTTTTATTAAGTATAAGTTTATTATTGTAAGTGCTTTTATAAGTGTATTTTTGGGGGTCTGAAATGGACTAATCTAATTTACATCATTCCTTATGGGAATAAATTTGTTTGGTAACAGCACTTGAACAGCATTATGGAATGAAGAATGTTCGAATGGCGAGGGTCCACTAAACTTTGCTACAATTTCTTCAATTCTATCGTGTTTGTCACTTTCTTTACCAAAGGGCTGCCACTATGAAGTTTCTTTGGGCCCATGGTGGCTTATTTCACAGTCACAATCAATAAACAAGCACTATTGTGAAATGTTTGGATGAGCGTGCAGGGTAATGTTCACTCAAGGATAAACAAAGCTAGACTGGCTCACGACGCCTGTGCGGGCAGGTACACAGGTCTGGTATGCCGGCCAAAATTCGGTGCAGCGGCCGAAACTCGGGACAAAGTTAGGCTGAAAAAAGCGACCGAAACTCGAAGCGGCCGATACTCAGGGTTCCACTGTAGTTGTAAAGATTATTTTTATATGCTTCATTTAGAATTAAGAAGTCCTTTGTTTTTTTGTAATTGTTAAATAAATTTGTATCACTGCATTTGCATATCTTGTTTTTTTTTTTATTGCAGAGAGTATGACAGTTTTTATTTATATAAGCTCTAATACTGTATATTGCTTCATCAGGCGTGGCAAAATCAAGACTTACTCCGAAAATTGGGAGAAGAAACTTAAGAGTGGAGAGGAGGCAGCAGATGTGAATGAAAGGAGCATGAAAAACAAAGGGTTATCTCCCGAGAGTAAGTTCATTGTAACAACAGTGGCTTGAGTAATAAGTATAAGGTTTTGACCAATGAAGTTGCATTGTGATGCTTTCTCTTGGTCTTGTTGCAAGTATGGTTAGCTCTGTCAGGTCTTGCCCTTACTGAAGGAGCTTTTTCTGTCAGGTCTTGCCCTTACTAAAGGAGCTTCTTCTGTCAGGTCTTGTCCTTGCTAAAGAAGCATCTTCTATCAGGTCTTTCCCTTACTAAGGAAACTTTCATTTCGTATCTAAGCCATAGCAGTTAGCGACTCTGCTAGTGCATAGTACACTAAATAATTTACATTGCAATTCCCTATAGAAGCTTTTGCCAGTTTATGAATAACATGTTATGTGTGCATTTCAGACCCAGATGTGCATTTTCTTTGCATATGTAGATCTGGAGGGTGTGTAAAGGTAGAAAGTTGAAAGTGAACAAAGATAAGAGTAAGGTGATGAGGGTATCAAACGATTTATATAAAGAAAAATTGGATATCACATTGGAGAGAGGGAGTATGGAAGAAGTGAATGTTTTCAGATATTTGGGAGTTGACTTGTCAGCGGATGGGTTTATGAAGGATGAGGTTAACCATAGAATTGATGAAGGAAAAAAGGGTGAGTGGTGCGTTGAGGTATCTGTGGAGACAAAAAACGTTATCTATGGAGGCAAAGAAGGGAACGCATGAAAGTATAGTAGTACCAACACTTTTATATGGGTGTGAAGCTTGGATTGTAAATGCTGCAGCGAGGAGGCAGCTGGAGGCAGTGGAGATGTCCTGTCTAAGGGCAATGTGTGGTGTAAATATTATGCAGAGAATTCGGAGCGTGGAAATTAGGAGGAGGTGTGGAGTTACTAAAAGTATTTGTCAGAGGGCTGAAGAGGGGTTGTTGAGGTGGTTTGGTCATTTAGAGAGAATGGATCAAAGTAGAATGACTTGGAGAGCGTATAAATCTGTAGGGGAAGGAAGGCGGGGTAGGGGTCGTCCTCGAAAAGGTTGGAGGGAGGGGGTAAAGGAGGTTTTGTGGGCGAGGGGTTTGGACTTCCAGCAAGCGTGTGCGAGCGTGTCAGATAGGAGTGAATGGAGACGAATGGTTTTTGGGACCTGACGAGCTGTTGGAGTGTAAACAGTGAAGGGATTCAGGGAAACCAATTATTGATTTAGCTGGAAATGGTAAGTACAATGCCTGCACTTTAAAGGAGGGTCTAGGATAGTGACAGTTTGGAGAAAATATTCTAAACTGTAGTATCTGAGTGCCTCTGCAAAGACAGTGATTATGTATGAGTGAGGTGAAAGTGTTGAATGATGAAAGTATTTTCTTTTTCGGGATTTTCTTTCTTTTTGGGTCACCCTGCCTCGGTGGGAGACGGACGACTTGTTGAAAAAAAAAATGTAGATCTGGAACTGCATTTAAAAAAACATTAATTGAATTTTTTTGTAAAGGTTCCCAATGGCACTGAATAGTGACCAAGTAAGTTTCAGCCAAATATGATAGTAACTTTGTCAGTTATTTGTATTTACCCGTGCAACTCTTTTAACATGTCTTTAAAATTTTATTATACAGTGGACCCTTGCTATTCGAACACTCCAAAACTCACCCTCATTCCAGAATGCTGTTCAAGTGCTGTTACCAAACGAATTTATTCCTATAAGGAATGATGTAAATTAGATGAGTCCATTTCAGACCCCCAAAAATACACTTATAAAAGCACTTAAAAAGATAAACTTACATAAAAGGGTGAGTTTTGGAGTGTTCGAATAGCGAGGGTCCACTGTAGTTACTGGTAGTGTCAAGCAGTTCAGTTATATTACTGTATTAGTAGCTTACAACCGTTACTGCTTTCAGTGATCACGCCTGAGTCATAGAACGAATTTGTTCCCATAAGGAATAATGTAAATTAGATTAGTCCATTTCAGACCCCCAAAAATACACTTACAAAAGCACTTACAATAATACTTACATAATTGTTCGAGTTGGGAGCATTTCGAAACTCAGGGTACCACTGTATTATTATTTTATTATACAGTGGACCCCCTGATTACGATGGCGTCGGATTACGTTAAATTCGGAAAACGATACATTTTTCCGTAAAAATATCGGTTCGGTATACGATGATCCGCTCGGAATAAGTCATTCGTCCTGGACGCGTACACGTGCCCTGGAATGGCTCAACGCTCCATCCAGAGTCAGTGTGCTATTGTTTACCAGCGAGTGAGCACCACCCACGCATTCATACCATACATTTTGTCATTATTCCATTGTTTTTAGTGCTTGCAACTGCTAAATAAGCCACCATGGGTCCAAAGAAAGCTCCTAGTGCCAATCCTGTGGTAAAGAGGCTAAGAAATACAGTTGAACTGAAGGAGATAATAGCAAAATATGAAAGTGGAGTGCATGTGGCTGAGCTGGTCAGGCTGTATGGCAAACCCTATTCAACCATCGCTACCATTGTGGCCAAGGGAAATAAAATCAAGGAAGCTGTTGTTGCGAAAGGTGCAAATATGATCACAAAACAGAGATCGGAAGTACTGGAAGATGTGGAAACTTTGTTGTTGGTGTGGATCAACGAGAAACAATTAGCAGGAGATAATATGTGAAAAAGCAAGGCAGTTGCATGATGATCTCATCAAGAGAATGCCTGCAACGAGTGTTGAAGTGAGCAAATTTAAAGCCGTCAAAGGCTGGTTTGACAGATTTAAGAAGCGTAGTGGCATACATAATGTGATAAGGCATGGTGAGGCAGACAGTTCAGACAAAAGTGCGGCTGAAAAATACGTGCAGGAATTTCAAAGCTATGTACAGGCTGATGGATTTAAACTAATTGTGACCTGGTCCTTGTGGCATTAAAAGAAAAAGGACAGTAACCCCAGAAAAGAACTTGGTACCTGCAGTGTTAATGGAAAGGGATTCCCCTTTCAAACACTAGCATACTCCTTCCTCCCCCCTCCTTCCATCTTCCACACATCAACAACTCTTCAATAAAGGTAAGTGTTAAGTTACTACATATACACTGTTTTATTTATTAGTGGTAATTTATATATACATGTACTGTGTAAGTTAATGTGTAAACAATATTTATTTTAATACTTTTGGGTGTCTGGAATGGATTAATTAAATTTCCATTATGTATTTCTTATGGGGAAAATAGATTCGGATTAAGCTATATTCGGTTTGTTAAGCCCTCCGGAACGGATTAATTGCGTAATCCAGGGTCCACTGTAGTTATTGGTACAGTGGACCCTCCCTTTTCGTCATTAACCCTTAAACTGTCCAAACATATACGTATATACGCTTGCTCGTGTACTGCTCCGAATATAGATCTACGTTTTATTTTTCATTCCTTCAAATTTGGCACAATAGGCCTGAGTCGCCTAGACATGAGAGAATGGGTCTGTGCACTCAGTGTGCGCAGTGTTAAAAAAATCTGGGACCACTTAGTACCTTGTGGGAGCACCAGTTCAATTGAGCGCCAGCTAGAGCAAATTGCGTGGCAAACACCAGGGATTCACTGATGTCATGTCACATTAACACTCCCCTTTCAAGAGGAAAGTAAAACTAGGTTAGATAAATACATGAGTGAGTATGGGTGGGTGTGAGTTGGACCTGACTAGCTTGTGCTACTAGGTCTGATGCCATGCTTTTCCTTCAGAGGATGTGACCTGACTAGGTGGGTCATTGTTCTAAGCTGGGGGGTGACATAGACCTGCCTTGCATGGGCCAGTAGGCCTGCTGCAGTGTTCCTTCTTTTTTATGTTCTTATGTATTCGGCAGGCTGGCCAGCTGGCTTTGGCTGTCTCTCTGTCTATCTATATATATATCTGTTCTATATCTCTCTCTATCTATATATATCTGTTCTATATCTCTCTCTCTCACATGTACACATAAGTACAGTTATTATACATAGTGTAAATTACCTAGGATAACCCAAAAAGTCCAGGCAAAATGCGATACTGTGCTTGTAGATATAAGACATAAATAAGAATGACGCAATATGCATTTTTACTTGCTCAGGAATCAGGGAGCGGCTGGGAAACCAACAGTTTTACGACGCTCCCTGAGACAGAGACAAGCAGACAGAAAGACAGACACACAGGCAGACGGAAAGACAGACACACAGGCAGACGGAAAGACAGACACACAGGCAGACGGAAAGACAGACACACAGGCAGACGGAAAGACAGACACACAGGCTGACGGGAAGACAGACACACAGGCAGACGGAAAGACAGACAAACAGGCAGACAGAAAGACAGACACACAGGCAGATGGAAATACAGACACACAGGCAGACAGAAAGACAGTTAAGCAGAGCTAGACAGACAGATAAGCAGCACTAGACAGACACACAGACAGATACGTAGATAGACAGTGGAAACAAAGAGAGGGTTCCCTGCTCACGTTCATCAATGTCATTGGGCTGTCAGTATTATCTGACACTAGTCATAACACCATTCTTCAAGGAGTTTCATATTATACTCCAGGCACACATAGGCAGGCAGACAGAAAGACAGATAGATAGATACAGATACAGACAGTGAAAATAAAGTGAGGGTTCCCTGCACACATTCATTCATCAATGTCACTGCCTTATCAGTAGTTATCTGGCAATTGTCATAACACCATTCTTCAAGGAGTTTCATATATTCTCCAGGATGTCTAAAACATTGCTGGGACCTATAAATACTTCGTATATATTTGTAAACAATAGTAAATGACCAAGGCAGGTGAAAATGTTCACCTGTTGTTGTGATTATGACTATTTGAGTACTATTTCAGTACCTAATACAGTGGACCCTCGGATTACGCTATTAATCCGTTTCAGAGGGCTTAACTTAAACCGAAAATAACTTAATCCGAATCTATTTTCCCCATAAGAAATAATGGAAATTCAGTTAATCTGTTTCAGACACCCAAAAGTATTAAAATAAATATTTTTTACACACAACTTACACAGTACATGTATATATAAATTACAACTAATACATACATCAGTGTATTAACTTCACACTTACCTTTATTGAAGAGTTGTTGATGTGTGGAAGAAGGAAGGAAGGAGGGGGGAGGAAGGAGTAGTATGCTAGTGTTTGGAAGGGGAATCCCCTTCCATTAACACTGCAGGTACCAAGTTCTTTTCTGGGGTTACTGGCCTTTTTCTTTTAACCCTTTCAGGGTCCAAGGCCCCTCTCCGAAACTCGTTCTCAGGGTCCATGAATTTAAAAAAAAAAAAATTCTTTTTTCTTATGAAATGATAGTTTTTTTTTCTAAATCTAATAGACTAAAAAATACATTTTTGCAATCAATACTCACCGAGATATAGAGGATTGAAGTTTACGAAAATGGAACCGGTGTCGGCAACATCGCTGACTGCCGGTCACCCGGTAATATTTTTTTTTCTTTCTTGGAGTTGTTTTCTGATCGATTTTAATTTTTTTTTTTTTTTTTTTCAAATAACTTTTATGGCCTGTGAGACCAATATAAGTGCTGTTTTTCAAATATTCAATCACTATTTATTACACAATTATCACATAAAGTTTCTTATCACTAATTTGTTTACACAATGTATTTACAATTTTTTACAATAACAAATATTAGTTATTTATATTGTTCAATCATATATATACATACATAGAGTCAATGGACATGTTTCTAGAAGTTCTGCAGCCTGTGGAAGTCTCTGAAACATGGTTCCATGCACAGTGGTGTTTCACATTCCACACACATAAAACGAGTGTCTTTGCGTTGTTGTGGGCGTTTTTTTGTATGTGCACAGACAAAACACCTCTTCTGAGCCTTTTTCTTGCAAGCAGTAGCAGGCAGTTTTGTTAGGAAGTGTTCACCACCAGGCCTCAGACGAGAGGGTAGGTGTTGATGACTTGGTGTTGGGCGGGTTTCTATTGCAGGTGTTGCTCCTTGGTACTTGAATATTATTTGTCTGATGACAGACAAACAAAATTCGCCATATGGTGGTTTGTTTGTGGTCTTCAACTTATAAATATTATAAGCATTGAGCATGGTAATGTCCAGAATGTGAAAAAAGAGTTTTATGTACCACTTGTAACTCTTGCGAACACAATCAGCAAACCCAATCTGCATGTCACATTTGTCCACTAATCGCATATTGAGGGTGTAGTCAATCACAGCTGCAGGTTTTAGAATGGGTTCATTGATCTCTCTACTCACCCTGCCAGTGTCTGTCATTTCGTTAGGGTGAACTGATGACAACAGTGTGACATCTCGTTTGTCATGCCACTGAAATGCCATGATGTCATTGGCAGCAAACGCCTGCACCTGACCTCTACGAGTGCCTGCATTGAACCTAGGCATATGCTTACGATTTGCACACACTGTACCGCACACATCTGTCAAGTTCACTCGCAAAAAATCACTGAGGGAGGGGCTTGTGTACCAGTTATCAGTATATAATATATACCCCTTACCAAGATATGGTTCCATCATTGTTCTAACCACATCACCAGAGATACCCAATAACTTCCTGGTATCTTGCAATGTATAACTACCAGTGTACTTAATAATATCTAATACAATACCACTGTAGCAATCACAAAGCACAAACAACTTTATACCAAAGCGTTTCCTCTTGCTTGGTATATACAGTGGACCCTCGGTTAACGAAAGGTTCCATTAACGTAAGCTTCGGACAACGAAAGCTTTTTTCGTAATCGGTTAGCGAAAAATTCCTCGGTTAGCGAAAGGTATTAGACGTGTCCGCCTGCTCCGCGCAAGGGCAGGACGCCAGTGAAGCGTTGTTTACCATTGAGAGAACATTACCTAGCGTGCTCTTTCAAAGATTCACAATATATTTGGTGTCTTTTTTGGTGGTTTAGTGATTGTCACTGTGAAATAAGTCACCATGGGTCCAAAGAAGCTTCCTAGTGGCACCCCTGTGGTAAAGAGAGTGAGGAACACCATCAAACTGAAGAAGGAAATCATAGAAAAATATGAGAGTGGTGTACGTCTGAGTGATCTTGCCAGGATGTACAAGAAAACTCCATCTACTATCGGCACTATCCTGGCACAGAGAAATGAGATCAAGGAAGCTAATGTTGCAAAAGGGGTTAATTTGTTAACGAAACAAAGATCGAAAACAGTGGATGAGGTTGAGAAGTTGTTGTTGGTGTGGATCAATGAAAAACAGTTAGCGGGTGATAGTATTTCTATGGCGATAATTTGTGAAAAGGCAAGGAAGTTGCACGCAGATCTTGTGAAGACAATGCCTGGAACCAGTGGTGAGGCGAGTGATTTTAAAGCCAGCAAAGGCTGGTTTGAGAAGTTTAAGAAACGTAGTGGCATACACAATGTTGTGACACATGGTGAGGCAGCCAGCTCAGACAAACGTGCAGCTGAAAAATTTGTGCAGGAATTCAAGGGGTTCGTAGAGGCTGAACAATTCCTCCCCCAACAAGTGTTTAATTGTGATGAAACAGGCCTGTTTTGGAAGAAAATGCCCAACAGGACCTACATTACTCAGGAGGAAAAGGCACAGCCAGGACACAAGCCTATGAAAGACAGGCTAACTCTCTTGTTTTGTTCTAATGCTAGTGGGGATTTTAAAGTGAAGCCTTTACTGGTGCATTACGCAGAAAATCCCAGACCCTTCAGGAAACACAGTGAGGAGAGAGAGAGAGATAAGGAGGTGCCTTCTTCAGTGCTTAAGGAGATGTGTACAAAGTGGAATGAGTTGCAGACATTTGTTGAAAGATACCACCCTGAGCAAGCTGAAATGAGCCTTCTGTGCAACCACTTCAGTGACAGAGCCATGTTGTACTTCAGAAAAGTGTTGAAGAGTCGCCAGAAACAGAGGACTCTGGACAGTTACTTCACCAGGCAGGGGTCTAGTGACTCTCAAGCTGGTGCTAGTGGCATTAAAAGACCAAGAAGGGAAGTAACCCCAGAGAGGGACTTGTTACCTGAAGTCCTTTTGGAGGGGGATTCCCCTTCCAACCATTAACACCCTGCCCCTGTCAGCAACTCTACCTTCCAGATGCCTGCAACTCTTCAATAAAGGTAAGTAAATGTTATTGTTTTTTTTTTTTTTTTTTGAGTGATTATTTTTTTGTGGAAAGAATTAATTGTACAGTGGTACCTCGAGTTACGATGGTCCACAAAATCGCCCTTTTATGTAAGTTTATTTTTTTAAATGCTTTTGTAAGTATATTTTTGGGGGTGTAAAAGGACTAGTCTATTTTACATTATTCCTTATGGGGATAAATTCGTTTGGTAATGGCACTTGAACAGCATTCTCGAACGAAAAAATATCGTAACTCGAGGTACCACTGTATTTACATTATTTCTTATGGGAAATAAGGTTTCAGATTACGAAAGATTCAGATTAAGTAATAGCTCCTGGACCGGATTAATTTTGTTAACCGAGGGTCCACTGTATAGTGGTACCCCGGTTCACGATGGTCCCCAAACTCGCCCTTTTATGTAAGTTTATTTTTTAAATGCTTTTGTAAGTGTATTTTTGGCTGTCTAAAAGGACTAGTCTATTTTACATTATTCCTTATGGGGATAAATTCGTTTGGTAATGGCACTTGAACAGCATTCTGGAACGAAAAAATATCGTAAACCGGGGTACCACTGTACTGCTTGAACGACAGTCTACCTTTGAACAGAATCAGTGACTCATCAGTAACAAGCTTCCTGAAGGGATAAAAATGCATATTGAATTTCTCTTTCAGATACAGAAACACATTTCTAATCTTATATAACCTGTCGTTTCTGTCAGGCCTGGTTTTGTCTGAGAAGTGGAGCATCCTTAGCAGTAGCACAAATCGATTCACTGATATTATATCACTGGAACCTGGTGTTGCAATCAGGCGGTCTGTCGACCAGTATGATTTGACACTGTGCTTATACACGTGGCATAAGCATTATTGTGGCAAATAAAAGATACATCTCAGCCACAGTTGTCTCTTTCCACCTGTTGAGGCGTGATGTTTGTGAAAGTATTGTGTTTGACATGGTGTACTCGAAGTATCTGTTGCTTTCCCTGACAATAATATCCATCAGGGGTTCATCAAAGAATAACTCAAAGCATTCCAGTTCAGTGGCATTGTTCCCAAGTGGACAAGATGGGCGTATTCCACATTGATTTTCATCAAACTGATGGGGACTGGGAATAAAATTGTCAGCTTCCTGCCAATCCCAGGTGCGGTCTGCTGGTGGATACTGGATATTTACAGGTGGTTGTGGGGGTTGTGGAAGTGGAGGTTGGGGTTGTGGAAGTGTAGGTTGTGGTTGTGGGAGTTGGTGGGTGGGTGAGGGTTGGCTTTGTTGTAGCTGAGCTGACTCATCGGCGTCGGTGCCAGCATGGTTCACTGCTGGTGCCTCGCGCCTGGCACCACCACCACTACCACTAACAGATGCTTGCGCATTTCTCATCCCAATTGTAACACTGTCATTGTCATTTTCACTATCAATTCCTGTTGTACGCCCACGGGATGTACTCCGAGATGTACTCCTTTCCCTTGGAACAGCATCTGGCACGCTACCAGAGCGCATATACCGTCGTATATACTGACGCTTCACTGGAGAATATTCCACTCCACTCTCACTACTGGAACTGTTTTGAAGAGCTGGGAGTTCATATTCACTATCACTATCATCACCATTGCTCACATCCGAGTCTGGGATATGAGTAAATAACAGTTTCCTCTTTTGTTCTGGTACAATTGAGCGTGAACAAGATGCCACAGCACTGGAGGTGGAAGGCTGAGGGTCGTCTGGGTTTTCCTCAATATTACCTGCATTATGGTCATTAGTTTCGGTCACAACCGCCTCAAAACCTTGAAACTCATCACCACTGACACTTTCATCTGTGTTAGAACTGTCACTGGGGAACAAAAGTGTCCCAATTCGCCGAGGAGTGAGGAGTTTCTTACCGCCAGGCATGGTGAAGAATGTGTACTAACATGGCGTTCCCACAATGCACCACTGGCTCTCCGATTTTTTTCCTACTGCGCACACTGACCACGCAGACCCATTCTCTCACTACTAGGCCTACCAGCCATTTCGCGCTTAATTTGAAGGCGCTAGAATTTATGCGTACTAGTACGTCAATAACCCCAGCGCGTAAGCCATACTAGTACGTCAATAACCCTGAAAGGGTTAATGCCACTAGGACCAGGTTGAGAGTCACTGGACCCCTCTCTAACCAAAAATCTGGCCAGGGAGCTCTGTGTCTGGCAACTCTTTAAAACATCCCTGAAATGGGACACCACATTGTCATTGTACATGTTGCCAGCACGGCCTGCAACAGCTTTCTTAGGGTGATATTCATCCATAAAGCCTTGCACATCAGTCCATTGTGCAATGATCTCCTTCAGTTCTACCGTATTTCTGGCATTCTTTACCACAGGGCTGGCACTAGGAGCTTTCTTTGGACCTATAGTGGCTTATTTAGCAGTTGCAGGCACTAAAAACAGTGGAAAAATGACAAAATGTATGGTATGGTGGCGGCGGTGGCACTCAGTCATTAGTAAACAATGGCACACTGCTGTCCCAGGGCACGTGTACGCGTCCAAGATGAATAGCGTATTCCGAGCGGATCATCGTAAACTGAGCCAATATTTTTATGGAAAAATGTATCACTAACCGAATTTAGTATAATCCGACGCCATCGTAATTCGGGGGTCCACTGTATTAGTGTTAGAACAAAGATTGGCTATGAAATCACAAGAACTATTATAAATTGTAATTATCAGAACATAAAAATTATATAAATTAAAATAAAAAGGAGAAAAAAAAGTATATCGGCAACACTTCTGCAAGCGGCAGGACTTGATGTTGCCATCAGGTGATCATCCAGCGCCAACTTTGTGGGCTTATATCTCAGTAAGTACTGGCCCTAAATTTTTTTTTCATCCTATAACATGTAGAAAAATGCGCTCTTCATTTTAAAAAACAAAAACGATTTTTTTTTTTTTTTCAAAATATTCGGAGCACTACACGAGTGAACGTAGATCTTCGTGTGGACAGTTTAAGGGTTAATCCGTTCCAGAGAGTCTGGCGAAATGTGAAATTGATAAAAGCTGAAACCATTTTCCCCATAAGAAATAATGTAAATCCAATTAATCCGTTTCAGACTCCCAAAAGTATTAACAAAAAATATTTTTTTTTTTTATAGATTAACCCTTTGGGGGTCCAAAGGCCCTCTCCGAAACTCGTTCTCAGGGTCCCAAATTTTTCGGAAAAAAAAATAAATTATTTTTTCTTATGAAATGATAGAGAATCTTTTTCCGATCATAACGCCACAAAAATTATGAACTTTGATCGAAAACTAACGGAATTATGCTCTCGCGAAGTTAGCGGTATCAGTGACATTTACGCATCGGCAATTTCACCCACTTTGAGCCTTATTTTCGGCAAATTCCAATGTTTCAGTCTACTAAAATTTTAGCTATTTCGCTAGAATTCCATTTGTTCTATCAATTGAGTATAAGAAACCGCCAATTTACCGATTTCAACTACCCAATAAGGTGGTCAGAAATTTGCAATTTGGCCAATTTCACACAAATTTCAAAAGATGCTAATTTCAAAATAGGGTCCAGAATAAACAAGACAGACATTCCTGGCACTAAAATAACATTTTATCTGTTCATTAGTCATGTCTCCAGGCCCCTCTTACATTACTTTTGCTTTCCATTTTGAATTTTTATTCTCACAAAAAATAAAAGATTTACTGTTGTGTATACAATTGCATCATTGTAAAAATGGTATAAATAATATCAGCACACTTGTGCAAGAATATTAGACTACCCAGTTCATGTGTATTGAATGCATGGCGTGATTTGTTTACTCTTGAACATCAGCAAAAATCTAACATTTTTGCTACTTTGCGCTCAGTTTCAAGGTACTTGTCATCGTGAAACCAGTCAAAATTATCTCTATTTCTGTAATATATCATCAATTCTATCGAATGAGACTAAGAAAACGAGTATACAAGCATAAATACTATACGAAAATAGACTGCAAAGTCGCTGTTTAAAATAAAAAACACGGACAGTTTTTTTTTCCTCATTATGCACTGTGTGGTGCAGAATTTTTTTTATACTGTGCATACTGACCGCACAGACCCATTCTCTCACATCTAGGCCTACCAGCCTGTTTCCATTTGATTTGAGGGCGCTAGAATTTAGGCGTACTAGTACGATGAAAACCCTGGTGTGTAAGCCGTACTAGTACGGCCGAAACATCGAAAGGGTTAAATATTGATTTACATACAGAAAAGAATGACAAATATAAAGCACTAATAACATGTATAAATGAACATTTAACATGACACTTACCTTTATTAAAGACTCTTGTTGGTGTATGGAAGACAGGGAGGAGGGGAGAGGGAGGACTTATTGTTTGGAAGGGAAATCCCCTTCCATAAAGACTTAAGGTTCAAAGTCCCTATCTGGGGTTACTTCCCTTCTTTGTTTTTTAATGGCACTAGGATCAGCTTGAGTCACTGGATCCCTGTCGCACAAAAATTGTTCCAGAGAGATCTGTTTCTGGCGTGTAAGATTTGCCTAAAATGGGACATGGCATTGTCATTGTATATGTTGCTGACAGGGCTTGCAACAGCTTTGTTAGGGTGATGTTCCTCCACAAATGTTTGTACCCTACTCCACATTGCACAAATCTCCTTAATCTCTAAAGAAGGCACCTTCTTTCATCTCTCTTCCTCCTCCTCTGAAGCAATTTCCTCTGCTGTGCTCTGTTACTGTTGCAGATGAAGGTCTTGCAGCTCTTCAGTGGTTAGCTCTTCACTGTGGTCCTCCACCAACTTTTCCACATTCTGGCCACTCACAACCAACCCCATGGAATTCCCCAGTGCCACAATAGATTCCACAACAGGTGTAGGGTCAACAGGGTCAGCCCCAAACCCTTCAAAATCCTTGTCGAGGACACATTCTGGTCATAATTTTCCCCAAGCAGAGTTCATCGTCCTGGAAGTCACTCCCTGCCAAACCTAATCTATAAGGGTTATGCAATTGAGGATATTTAAGTGATCCTTCCAGAACTCTCTTAAGGTCAATTCAGTGTCCGAGGTCACATCAAAGCACCTTTGAAACATTGCTTTGGTGTAGAGTTTTTTGAAGTTTGAAATGATCTGCTGGTCCATGGGCTGGAGGAGAGGAGTGGTATTAGGGGGGCAAGAACTTCACTGTGATGAAACTAAGCTCCTCACACAATTGGTCATCCAAGTCTGGAGGATGAGCAGGAGCATTGTCCATTACCAGGAGGCACTTGAGTGGCAATTTATTTTCCAGGAGATATTTCTTCACACTTGGGCCAAACACTTCATTGAACCAATAAAGGAAAATTTCCCTCATGACCCATGCCTAATTGTTAGCTTTCCACATCACACCCAATTTACTCTTGACAACACTGTTTTTCTTGAACACACTGTCTTTCATAGGCTAGTGTCCTGGCAGTGCCTTTTCCTCCTGTGTGATGTAGGTCCTCTTTGGCATTTTCTTCCAAAAGAGGCCTGTTTCGTCACAATTGAACAATTGTTGCGGAGGAATCCTTCAGCCGCTATGTACTCCTTGAATTCATGCACGAATTTTCAGCTGCATGTTTATCTGAACTTGCTGCCTTAAAATGTGTATGCCACTACGCTTCTTGAATTTTTCGAACCAGCCTTTGCTGGCCTTAAATTCACTAACATCAGCACTCGTTCCAGGCATTTTCTTTACGAGATCGGCACACAACTGCCTTGCCTTTTCGCAAATTATCAACTCCACAAGACTATCTCCTGCTAATTGTTTCTCATCGATCCACACCAACAATAATTTCTCAACATCTTCGAGTGTTTGTGACCTCTTGTTTTGTTATCACTTATCCCTTTTGCAACATCAGCTTCCTTGATTTTTTTTTCTTCACCACGATGAAACTGAGGGTTGATGCAGGCTTGGCGTACTTCCTTACGATGTCGGCCACACGTAAGCCACTTTCATATTTTCCAATGATTTCTTTCTTTAACCCTTTGACTGTTTTGGTCTTATATATACGTCTTACGAGCCACTGTTTCGGACATATATATACTAAAAAATTCTAGCGGGAGAAAGCTGGTAGGCCTACATATGAGAGAATGGGTCTGTGTGGTCAGTGTGCACTGTATAAAAAAAATTCTGTAGCACGCAGTGCATAATAATACAAAAAAAACTCCGACCGTGTTTTTGGATTAAAACGCCAACTTTGAGGTGTATTTTTGTATAGTATTTATGGTTGTGTTCTCTTTTTTATGGTCTCATTTGATAGAATGGAAAACATACTACAGAAATAGAGATGATTTTGATTAGTTTCATGATGAAAACGACCTTGAAATTGAGCTCAAATTAGGGGAAATGTTCGATTTTTGCCAATGTTCAAGAGTAAACAAATCACTCCACGCTTCCAATACACATCAACTGGTGAGTCTAATATTCTTTCACAAGTGCACTGATATTACTTATACCATTTTTACAATAATGCAATAGTCTGCATAACGGTAAATCTTCTATTTTTTGTGTGAATAAAAAATCAATCAAAATAGAAAGCAAGAGTAATATAAGGGACGTGACTAATGAACAGATAACATCTTATTTTAGTGCCAGGAATGTCTGCATTGTTTATTCTGGACCCTATTTTGAAATTGACAACTTTTTTATTTTGCATGAAATTGGCCAAATTGCCAATTTCTGACCACTTTATTTGGTAGTTGAAATCTGGAAATTGGTGGTTTCTTGTACTCAGTTAATAGAACAAATGGAGTTCCAAAGAAATAGCTATGAGTTTGGTCGACTGGAACTATGGAATTGGCCGAAAATAGGGCTCAAAGTCAGCGAAATTGCCGATGCGTATTTATTGCCAAGATCACTAACTTCGCGAGAGCGTAATTCCGTGAGTTTTCCATCAAATTTCATACTTTTGGTGTCATTACCATCAGGAAAAGATTCTCTATCATTTCATAAGAAAAAATAATTATTGCGACAACAGGAGACACCTCAGGATTAGGGGTTGCGACAGTCAAAGGGTTAATTCTATTCTGTTTCTCACCTTTTCCAAAGGGTTGGCACTAGGAGCTTTCTTTGGGCCCAAGGTGGCTTATTTAGCAGTCACACACAATAAACAAGTGCAAAAAACAAAGAATTATTATGAAATGTTCCTATGACCTCGCAGGATAATGTTTACTCACCGAGAAACAAAGCGACACTGCCTCAGAATGCGTGTGTGGGATGCTTTGTGTGTGCGCGGCACTCGGACATGTACCGTACCACCAACGAGAACAGAGAAAAGTAACGAAAACTGAGCCAATATTTTTACAAAAAAAGTTGGCGATAACTGAAATTCGCGAAAACAGAGCTCAACAAAAAGGGAGGCTCCACTGTATTATTATTTTTTTATACTGTATGTAGTTACTGGTATTATTATTTTTGTATATAATTTATTATTAACTGTTTTTATGAATTCATTCACTAGCTTTTATATCTGATAAATGTTTAAACCAAATGTATGATAATTTATTTTAGTTCCCACTTCTATCCTTTCCTCCTCCTTTATCCCTTACTACTCCATCCTCCTCTTGTATCCCTTACTCCTCCATCATTCTTTTTTCCTTACTCCTCCATCCTTCTCCCTCCTGTCTCCTTCCTTTAATGCTGAGATAAAACAAGACTACTCATTGGTTGTATTTTCACAGCCTTGACGTTATTTGAGCGTGATGATTATCCGATGGATGTTGAGTCTGAAGATGAAAAGACACGTCAAAACAAGAAAGTTCAGATCAAAGTCAGCTCAAGAGGTAAGCTTAAGCATTCCTTGCCATTTTTGCAACAATAGTTTAGTATTAGGAATAACACTTCATGGTTAATTACGAGCAAAGGGCTCTTCAATTTTACTCACTTTCAAAACTAAATTTGTTATGTTTTGAATTAATGTCATAATCATCGACTGATGGAAGGTGAGAGACCACTTGGTGAGATTTATGAAATTCTTGCAAAGATTATCATTATTATTTATACGGAGAGCGCCAAACCCATAAGGCTTATACATGTCGGCCATCACTGATCTGGAAATCACTAATAGAGTTCCATCAATAATCCGGCACTAATTTTGGCTAGCATCATCGGCAAAAGTTTATGTCCGGTCTTTCAAAGGTATGACACGGTATCATGTGATTTACCGTGTCAGGTCTAGCACCCTACCGTTCCCATTGATGCCAGATTAGTGATGGTCGACCTGTACACTGCTAAAGGATTGGGTAGGCTAAGAAAGGTAGTTTATATTCCTCAGATCAAGAGACCTTCATCAGTTATTTTTATAGCATTTATATGTAGGAAGAATGGGCTGTGAGCAGACAAGTAGATGAGAAAGGCACACACAAAGCATAAGCCTCTATTGTGATATTGTTTTTGTCTTGTTTGGTCCAGTAGGCCTGCTACAGTCTTCCTCCGTTCTTATGTTCAAGAAGCTTTATCAGATTAGTTTAACCCTTTGGGGGTCCAAGGGGGGTCTCTGAAACTCGTTCTCAGGGTCCACGAATTTAAAAAAAAAAAAAATTTTCTTATGGAATGATAGAGAATATTTTTCGGATCATAACGCCACAAAAATTATGAAATTTGATCGAAAACTAACGGAATTATGCTTTCGCGAAGTTAGCGGTAGCCATGACACTTACGCATCCGCGATTTCGCCCACTTTGAGCCCTATTTTCGTCACATTCCAATGTTTCAGTCTACTAAAATTATAGCTATTTCGCTAGAACTCCATTTCTTCTATCGATTGAGTACAAGAAACCGCCTATTTACTAATTTCAACTACCCAAAATAGTGGTCAGAAAATGGCAATTTGGCCAATTTCACACAAATTTCAAACGATGCCAATTTCAAAATAGGATCCATAATAAACAAGACAGACATTCCTGGCACTAAAATAACATCTCTCTGTTCATTAGTCACGTCTCCAGGCCCGTCTTACATTACTTTTGCTTTCCATTTTGAATTTTTATTCTCACAAAAAAATAGAAGATTTATTGTTATGTATACAACTGCATCATTGTAAAAATGGTATAAATAATATCAGAGCACTTGTGCATGAATATTAGACTCGCCAGTTGATGTGTATTGGACGCATGGTGTGATTTGTTTACTCTTGAACATCGTCAAAAATCGAACATTTTCGCTACTTTGAGCTCAATTTCAAGGTACTTGTTATTGTCAAACCAATCAAAATCATAGCTATTTCTGTAATATATCTTCCATTCTATCAAATGAGAACAAGAAAACGAGAATACAACAATAAATACCATACGAAAATAGACTGCAAAGTCGCTGCTTTAAACCAAAAACACGGTCAGAGTTTTTTTTCCTCATTATGCACTGTGTGGTGCAGGAATTTTTTTATACTGCACACACTGACCGCACAGACCCATTCTATCACATCTAGGCCTAACAGCCTGTTTCTGCTTGATTTGAGGGCGCTAGAATTTAGGCGTACTAGTACGTCAATAACCCCAGTGCGTAAGACGTACTAGTACGACCAAAACCCCTAAAGGGTTAATAAGGCTCCCCTCATGTGAACCACGGTGCCTCGTGGCCTGATTGCTAAAGCTCTCGCTTCACACGGCGAGGGTCTGCGTTTGATTCCCAGCACGGGTAGAAACATTGGGCATGTTTCTTTACACTGATTGTCTATGTTCACCCATCAGTAAAATGGGTACCTAGGAGTTAGTCGACTAGTGTGGGTCGCATGCTGGGACAAGGACCTAATTTGCCCGAAATGCTCTGCATAACAAGGGACTTTCTATATAGCAGTATGTCATTGATGTCAGATAGGCCTGTATACCATGTACATGTACTTGTAGTAAATAAAGATATTACAGTGGTCCCTCAACTAACGAACTTAATGCATTCCAGGAGCTAGTTCTTAACACGAAAAGTTCGTAATGTGAAACCTTATTTCCCATAAGAAATAATGTAAATACAATTAATCCATTTCCACCAAAAATTTTCACCAAAAATTCATTTTTTTAAAGAATAAATACTATAGTTTTACATACAGAAAATAATGAGAAATAAATATAAAGCACTAATTATAATGGACAAATGAACAGTTAAATAAGTTTTACCTTTATTGAAGACTTGTTGGCGTATGAGAGTTTGTTTGGAGAGAGGACAAAATAGTCCTTCAATATGACAATAATATCAACTCTACAGCTTATTTATCTAGCACAATTCATCTAATATGACATAATAAACAATATTAATAACATAGAAACATGATATAAACTCTAGAATGAATAAAACATGTCATTACGAATCTGGAAGGACTTGTGGAGTGTGTGTTTGTGTTATTGTTGGGTATAAGGACTGGTGGAGTGTGTTGGTGTTGTTGTTGGGTATAAGGAGATGGTGGCAGATGACGGCGCTCTTCTCAGTGTCCCTATAATCTTAAACAACATTGTAGAAGTTAAGTTTTGTGTTGTCATTTTCTATTGATTAATCGCTTAACTTACTTAAGTAAGTTTATTCAGGTATACACAAATCCAGTTATACATAGATTATCATACATAGCAACATATGTGTAGAAAACCTAGGATAACCCAAGAAAGTCAAGACAGAGTGACTTATTTCCATTGCTACACTTTATCACTGGCTGGTGCTATAGCCCTTATCGACTTGTGAAGCTTCTTTGGACTCATGGTGATTTATTTCACAGTGACAATCACTTAACCAACAATAAACACAACAAAAGTATTGTGAATGTTTGAAAGAGAGCGCTGGGTAATTGTCTCTCAATGGTAAATGATGCTAGACTGGCGTCCTGCGCAGGCGTGGGGCAGGCAGACAGGTCTGGTATGGTTCGCTTCACGAGTAAATGTTCGGCACGTGAGAAAAATATTTTGCGAAAAAAGCGTTCGTTACGCGATTTGTTTGCTATATGGAGCGTTCGTTAGGCGGGGGTCCACTGTATTATTATTATTATTATTATATTCTAAACTCTCGTGTCAAAAAATATTCGAAAAAAAAAATTATTGTTTCCTATGAAATAATAGAGAATCTTTCCCCGATGGTAATGACACAAAAAAAAACGATATATGATGGAAAACTTCTGGAATTACACTCACGAAGTTAGCTCTCTCGGCGATATTTACTCATCGCCGATTTTGCCCAATTTGAGCCCTATTTTCGGCCAGTTCCATTGTTCCAGTCGACCAAACTCATAGCTATTTCGCTAGAACTCCATTTGTTCTATCGATTGAGTACAATAAACTCCCCATTTACTGATTTCAACTACCCAATAAAGTGATCAGAAATTGGTAATTTGGCCAATTTGATACACAATTCAAGTAAGGCCAATTTCTAAATAGGAGCCAGAATAAACAATGCAGACATTCCTAGCATTAAAATAACATTTTCTCTGTTCATTAGTCACGTCTCCAGGCCCCTCTTATATTACACATGCTTTCCATTTTGAATTTTTATTCACAAAAAATAGAAGATTTACTGTTATGCAGACTACTGCATTATTGTAAAAATGGTATAAATAATATCAGCGCATTTGTGAAAGTATATTAGACCCACCAGTTGACATGTATTGGAGGCGTGGCATGATTTGTTTACTCTTGAACA
Source organism: Cherax destructor (assembly GCA_009830355.1). Lineage (NCBI taxonomy): Eukaryota > Metazoa > Arthropoda > Malacostraca > Decapoda > Parastacidae > Cherax > Cherax destructor. Next base: position 7,135 of record WNWK01017540.1, on the reverse strand, counting down.
TTGGCAAAAATCTAACATATCCACTATTTTGAGCTCAATTTCAAGGTACTTTTCATCATGAAACCAATCAAAATGAACTCCATTTCTGTAACATATCTTCCATTCTATCAAATGAGACTAAGAAAACAAGAATACAACCATAAATACCATACGAAAATACACTGTAAATTCGTTTTTACACCAAAAACACGGTAGGAGTTTTTTTTTCCTCATGCACTGCTTGCTGCAGGATTTTTTTTATACTGTGCACACTGAGCACACAGACCCATTCTCTCACTTGTAGGCCTACCAGCTTTCTCCCACCAGATTTGAAGGCACTAGAATTTTGGTGTAGTATTAGGGGACCGACACTGGCTCTCAAGTCGTAATATTATGGGACCAACATTAAAAGGGTTAAGGCTTATGCTGTTTTGTGTGCCTTTTTCATCCAGCATTTATATTGAAGATTAATTTGTGTTAAGATTAATGAGTTATGTACAGTAGTATTTATAATTATTTTTCTACAGGCAGGAAAAGGAAACACAGTGAATTGACAAGGAACCCTCAAAAAAGAGGGCATGATTCCACATCTTATGATTCTTCAGAGTAAGTCGTATTCACTTTTTTTACATTATCTTGTTCCCAAAAAAGTAGGGTAACCCTTAGAAGAGAAAGCATTGTCCATCACTTGTTCTGTAGCTATTTTTCAAGAAGTGCACAGACATCACTATTTAAACAATGGTCCTAATTGTAACATCTCAACCCACCCTAAAACTGAAGCTGTGCAGGCCTGGTCATGGACTAGGTCATGAGGGCATTTACCCTACCTTGCTCAGATTTCAATACCACACAAAATCTCAATAACTACTTGTCTCTAATCTTCTGTAACACTCACACACGTCTGTTGGATACATAAATCCTTACTATTCTAACTTCCTTCATATCCTAACTTTTCCCTGGGACATCCTCTTCATCCTTTCATCAACCACAGAGTTATTCACTCTCTTGGTCAACCCATCTTGCTCCTAACCCTCTTGATAATCCATTCTTTTGGTTTATTCACACCTCCCATTGACATGAGTTTTTGTGACCCCTCCCTCTGAGATGCAGCTGATGCTGTGTTCACACACACACCAACGCCCACACACCAACGCCCACACACCAACGCCCACACACCAACGCCCACACACACCAATGCCCACACACCAACGCCCACACACCAACGCCCACACACCAATGCCCACACACCAACGCCCACACACACCAACGCCCACACACCAATGCCCACACACCAACGCCCCACACACCAACGCCCACACACACTAACACCCACACACAGCAACGCCCACACAGCTCAATGCCCACACACACCAACGCCCACACACCAACGCCCACTCAAAACGCCCACACACACCAACGCCCACACACACCAACGCCCACACACACCAATGCCCACACACACACACCAACGCCCACACACACATTAACGCCCACACACACACCAGCGCCCACACACACACCAACGCCCACACACACACCAACGCCCACACACACACACCAACGCCCACACACACACACCAACGCCCACACACACACCAACGCCCACACACACACCAACGCCCACACACACACACCAATGCCCACACACACACCAATGCCCACACACACACCAATGCCCACACACACACCAATGCCCACACACACCAACGCCCACACACAAGATGTTCCAGAGATGGGACACAGAAACAAGGTGTCGCAATTGGAAGTTGAAGACTCCTATGAGTCAAAGAGATGTTAGGAAGTATTTCTTTAGCCATAGAGTTGTCAGGAAGTGGAATAGCCTAGAAAGCGACGTAGTGGAGGCAGGAACCATACATAGTTTTAAGACAAGGTTTGATAAAGCTCATGGAGCAGGGAGAGAGAGGACCTAGTAGCAATCAGTGAAGAGGTGGGGCCAGGAGATATGACTCGACCCCTGCAATCACAAAAGGGTGAGTACAAGTAGGTGAGTACACACACCAACACACACACACACACACCAACACACACACCAACACACACACCAACACACACACCAACACACACACCAAACACACACAATAGAGAAAGATATAGTGGAGGCAGGAACCATACATAGTTTTAAGACGAGGTATGATAAAGCTCATGGAGCAGGGAGAGCAGAGACCCAGTAGCGGACAGTGAAGAGGCGGGGCCAGGAGCTGAGTCTCTACCCCTGCAACCACAATTAGGTGAGTACACACACACACACACACACTGTATTGACAGGTGTTCAAGCAGTGCCATTGTTGTGTGTTGTTAATGGTGTGATTGTGAGTCTGGATGTGAAAGTGAATGCTTGCTTGCTTGCTTGCTTGCTCGCTCGCTCGCGCTCTCTCTCGCGCGCTCTCTCTCTCTCTCGCGCTCTCTCTCGCGCTCTCTCTCTCTCTCTCTCGCTCTCTCTCGCGCTCTCTCTCTCTGCTCTCTCTCTCTCTCTCTCTCTCTCTCTCTCTCTCTCTCTCTCTCTCAATAGTCAGGTTCAACATTAGGGACTGAGACAATGACCATTACATGACCTGGAATTAATATGAGCTAGGGTTGTCTCTTCTACCAGTTACCCATATACAGTGAACCCCCGGTGTTCGACGGCGTCGGAGCTCAGCCAAATCGGTGTTCGACGGGTTTTTTTACAATATTTTTGACTCGGTATTAGGCGGCCACTCTGAGTTCGACGAGTCTGCTATCCGTCCCGGACGCATACGCGTGGGGCTGTGGCCCAGCTGGGCGCCCAGGCACTGTGTGTTATTGTTTACAAGCGAGCTACCACTACCCATGCATTCATACCATATATATATTGTCATTATTCCAGTGTTTTTAGTGCTTGCAACTGCTAAATAAGCCACCATGGGCCCCAAGAAAGCTCTTAGTGCCAAGCCTGTGGTAAAGAATGTCAGAAATACTGTAGAATTGAAGGAGCTGGTTGGTTGGTTGGTTGGTTGGCTGCCTGGTTGGTTGGCTGCCTGCCTGCCTGCATGACTGGTTGGTTGGCTGCCTGCCTGCCTGCCTGGCTGGTTGGCTGCCTGCCTGGCTGGTTGGTTGGTTGGCTGGCTGGTTGGTTGGTTGGTTGTTTGGCTGGCTGGTTGGTTGGTTGGTTGTTTGGCTGGCTGGTTGGTTGGTTGTTTGGCTGGCTGGTTGGTTGGTTGGTTGTTTGGCTGGCTGGTTGGTTGGTTGGTTGGTTGTTTGGCTGGCTGCCTGGCTGGTTGGTTGTTTGGCTGCCTGGCTGGTTGGTTGTTTGGCTGCCTGGCTGGTTGGTTGTTTGGCTGCCTGGCTGGTTGGTTGTTTGGCTGGCTGGCCTGTCTGTCTGTCACACACGTACACATAAATACAATTATACATAGTGTAAATTACCTAGGATATCCCATACAATCGAGACTGGCAAATAATGTGTGTCAGGACTCAGATGTGAAGCAGTGACTACTGAGTCTTGTAATATGTGTTGGATCTCTCTGAGACAGATAGACAAACAGATACAGACAGAGACAAACAGATACAGACAGAGATATAAAACAGTGAAAACAAATAAAGCCTAGGCTAACCCGTCACCCCTGGCTGGCAGGGAGGGAGGGAGGGAGACAGGCGAAGGCATTGTACCCTCATCAATGTCAACACTAATTAGTTTAGCGATAATAAGAAGATAATCATAAGATAAGAGGACGCTCACCCCTCATCAATGTCACCTCTTGTAATTTGATTAGTGATAAGACTGGGGCCTCTTGTGCCAGCTGGTCACCATGCTTCAATAATAATAATTATTATTATTATTATTAGATTCTCCCTGTATCCTAGGTAATTTACACTATGTATAATTGTATTTATGTGTTCCTGTGAGATAGACTCAGTCAGTTAGCCAGCAGGGTAGCTGGTCAGCCGGCTGGCCGGCCATCCATCCATCCATCCAGCCGGCTGTTCAGCCAGTCAGCCAGCTGTCCATCCATCCAGCCGGCTGTTCAGCCATCCACCCAGCCAGCTGTCCATCCATCCAGCTGTTCAGCAAGTTAGCCGGCTGGCCGGCCATCCATCCATCCAGCCGGCTGTTCAGCCAGTCACCCGGCTATCCATCCATCCATCCAGCCGTCTGTCCAGCCAGCCAGCCGGCTGTCCATCCAGCCGGCTGTTCAGCCAGTCACCCGGCTATCCATCCATCCAGCCAGCCGTCTGTCCATCCAGCCGGCTGTCCATTAATTCAGCTGTTCAGCAAGCCAGCCGGCTGGCCGGCCATCCATCCAGCCGGCTATCCAGCCAGCCAGCCGGCTGTCCATCCATTCAGCCAGCCAGATGGTCAGCAAGCCAGCCAGCCAGGGAGCCAGCCTGCCCCAGTCGCCGGCACAAACATTCGCCAGAAACAGAACTCTCTGGAACACTTTTTTTGAGCAACAGGGGTCCAGTGACTCTCAAGCTGGTCCTAGTGCCATTAAAAAACAAAGAAGGGAAGTAACCCAGGGAAAGGACTTGGTACCTGAAGTCTTTATGGAAGGGGATTTCCCTTCCAAACAAAAGCAACTCTTCCATTCTCTCCCCTCCTCCCGTCTTCCACACATCAACAACTCTTCAATAAAGGTAAGTGACATGTTATTACTGTTTTACTCTTCATGTCTCATTGTTTTCTGTGTAATTTAATGTATATTTAATGTACAAAAATATTTTATTTTAATACTTTTGGGTGTCTGAAACGGATTAATTTTATTTCCATTATTTCTTATGGGGAAAATAGAATCGGAGTTCGACCAAACCGGTGGTCGACGGGCCCTCTGTGACGGATTACCGACGAGAACAGGGGGTCCACTGTATATATATATATATATATATATATATATATCTAGGTAGTAGGTTGGTAGACAGCAACTGTCCAGGGAGGTACTACCGTCCTGCCAAGTGAGTGTAAAACGAAAGCCTGTAATTGTTTTACATGATGGTAGGATTGCTGGTGTCTTTTTTCTGTCTCATAAACATGCAAGATTTCAGGTACATCTTGCTACTTCTACTTACACTTAGGTCACACTACACATTCATGTACGTACAAGCATATATATACACACCTCTCTGGGTTTTCTTCTATTTTCTTACTAGTTCTTGTTCTTATTTCCTCTCTCCATGGGGAAGTGGAACAGAATTCTTCCTCCGTAAGCCATGTGTGTCGTAAGAGGCGACTAAAATGCCGGGAGCAAGGGGCTAGTAACCCCTTCTCCTGTATATATTACTACATAAATGTAAAAGGAGAAACTTTCGTTTTTCCTTTTGGGCCACCCTGCCTCGGTGGGAGACGGCCGACGTGTTGAAAGAAAGATATATATATATATATCTAGGTAGTAGGTTGGTAGACAGCAACTGTCCAGGGAGGTACTACCGTCCTGCCAAGTGAGTGTAAAACGAAAGCCTGTAATTGTTTTACATGATGGTAGGATTGCTGGTGTCTTTTTTCTGTCTCATAAACATGCAAGATTTCAGGTACATCTTGCTACTTCTACTAACACTTAGATCACACTACACATTCATGTACAAGCATATATATACTCACCCCTCTGGGTTTTCTTCTAATTTTTTACTAGTTCTTATTTCCTCTTATCTCCATGGGGAAGTGGAATAGAATTCTTCCTCCGTAAGCCATGCGTGTCGTAAGAGGCGACTAAAATGCTGGGAGCAAGGGGCTAGTAACCCCTTCTCCTGTATATATTACTAAATGTAAAAGGAGAAACTTTCGTTTTTCCTTTTGGGCCACCCTGCCTCGGTGGGAAACGGCCGACGTGTTGAAAGAAAAAAGATATATATATACACACACAGTGGTACCCCGACTTATGATGGTCCCCAAACTCACCCTTTTATGTAAGTTTATTTTTTTTAAATGCTTTTGTAAGTGTAATTTTGGGGGTCTAAAAGGACTAGTCTATTTTACATCATTTCTTATGGAGATAAATTCGTTTGGTAATGGCACTTGAACAGCATTCTGGAATGAAAAATATCGTAAGTCGGGTACCACTGTATATATATATATATATATATATATATATATATATATATATATATATATATATATATATATATATATATATATATATATATATATATATATATATCATACATACATACATACATACATACATACATACATATACACACACACATACATACATACATACATACATACACATATACAGTGGTACCTCGAGTTACGATATTTTTTCGTTCGAGAATGCTGTTCAAGTGCCATTACCAAACGAATTTATCCCCATAAGGAATAATGTAAAATAGACTAGTCCTTTTACACCCCCAAAAATATACTTACAAAAGCATTTAAAAAAATAAACTTACATAAAAGGGCGATTTTGGGGACCATCGTAACTCGAGGTACCACTGTATATATGTGTGTGTGTGTATGTGTTCTCTTTCCCTCTCCTCTCTCTCTTAATGCTCTCTGTTCCTCTCTCCCATAATGTTCTCTCTCCCTCTCTCCCTTAATGCTCTCTCTCCCTCAGTGTTCTCTCTCCCTCTCTCCCTCTCCATGCACTGGCAGTATCACACACTAGCGAACGATACAGTGGAGGCGGGAACCATACATAGTTTTAAGACTATGTATGATAAAGCTCATGGAGCAGGGAGAGCAGAGACCCAGTAGCGGACAGCGAAGAGGCGGGGCCAGGAGTTGAGTCTCGACCCCTGCAACCACAATTAGGTGAGTACAATTAGGTGAGTACACACACACACACACACAAACCGTGTACTTCAGGCCCATACTAGAGTATGCAGCACCAGTCTGGAACCCACACCTGGTCAAGCATGTCAAGAAATTAGAGAAAGTGCAAAGGTTTACGACAAGGCTAGTTCCACAACTCAGGGGATTGTCCTATGAAGAAAGGTTGAGGGAAATAGGACTAACAACACTGGAGGACAGAAGGGTTAGAGGAGACATGATAACGACATACAGAATACTGCGGGGAATTGACAAGGTAGATAGTGACAGGATGTTCCAGAGAGGGAACACAGAAACAAATGGACACAACTGGAAGCTGAAGACTCAGATGAGTCAAAGGGATGTTAGGAAGCACTTCTTCAGCCATAGAGTAGTTAGGAAGTGGAATAGTCTAGCGAACGATATAGTGGAGGC
>WNWK01017539.1:0-42211 GCA_009830355.1 Cherax destructor | reverse complement strand
ATGCGCTGGAAAACGAACAGAGAAGGATGCCAAAGTTGATCCCATGTATCAGAAATCTTTCCTACTAGGATAAACTGAAGGCACTGAATCTGCACTCTCTAGAAAGGCGTATACTTAGGAGGGATATGATTGTGGTGTATAAATGGAAATCAGAAACAAAAGGGAATGTAAATTGAGTGTCAAAAATATCTAACCAGCAATGAAGGAGCACATCTTATGAAATATGTCAACCTGGGCAGACTCAAGCATTTTGTGAGAAGGTACAAGGCATCATAGGTGTCAAGATTGCCTATTCGTTGTTCCATTCTCCTCAATTCTTAAGAACATAAGAACATAAGAATGGAGGAACACTGCAGAAGGCCTACTGGCCCATACAAGGCAGGTCCATATAAAAAAACCACCACTACCTAAGAATTTATTCCCGTACTCACGACACCAATCAAACCCAGCCCCTCCCACTCATATATTTGTCCAATCTCTTTTTAAAGCCACCCAAGGTCCTAGCCTCTATCACAGTACTCTGAAGATTGTTCCACGCATCTACAACTCTGTTCTAAAACCAGTACTTGCCTATGTCCTTTCTAAATCTAAATTTATCCAATTTAAATCCGTTATTTCTGGTTCTTACTTGGTTCGATATCCTCAGTATTTTATTAATATCTCCTTTGTTTATGCCCATCATCCACTTGTACACCTCGATGATATCTCCCCTCATTCTACGTCTCTCCAGAGAGTGGAGATTCAACGCTCTAAGTCTATCTTCATACGGGAGATTTCTTATACTGTAAATCATTTTAGTCATTCTTCTTTGTATGTTCTCCAATGAATCTATATCCATCCTGTAGTAAGGAGACCAAAACTGAGCTGCATAATCCAAATGAGGTCTCACTAGTGATGTATAGAGCTGCAAAATAACTTTTGGACTTCTGTTGCTTTTACTTCTTGAAATAAATCCTAGTAATCTGTTAGCCTTATTGCGCACACTTAGGCACTGTTGTCTTGGCTTTAGATTCCTGCTTACCATGACTCCCAAGTCTTTTTCACATTCTGTATGATCAAGCTCTACTTCACCTAGTTTATAAATTCGAGGGATATTTTCATTACCAAGGACTAGTACCTTACACTTGTCCACATTGAACTTCATCTGCCACTTTTCAGACCAAGACATTAATTTGTCCAAATCCTCCTGGAGTTCACTGGTATCTCCTCAGAATGAATCATACGGCCTATTTTTGTATCATCAGCAAATTTACTCATGTCACTTGCAATTCCTTCATCAAGGTCATTTATGTAAATTATGAACAACAATGGGCCTAAAACTGATCCTTGTGGAACGCCACTAGTGACTAATCCCCATTCAGATTTGACCCCATTAATGGAAACTCTCTGCTTTCTATTGGTAAGCCATGCCTCTATCCATGCTAGAACTTTACCTCCTATACCATGAGCTGCCACCTTTCTTAAGAGTCTCTTGTGAGGTACTCTATCGAAGGCCTTACTGAAATCCAAGTAAACTATATCATATTCTTTATCACTGTCTACTGCCTCAAATGTTTTATTGAAAAACGTCAGTAAATTTGTTAGGCAGGAACGACCTCTCGTGAACCCATGCTGAGATTCATTAATCAAATTATATTCTTCAAGGTGACTTCTAATAATATCAGCTATAATTGATTCTAATAATTTGCCTACTATAGATGTGAGGCTTATTGGACGGTAATTTGATGGAATTGACTTATCCCCTGATATGAATATAGGAACTACATTAGCTATCTTAAACATCTTTGGCACAATACCAGTTAGGATGGACGTATTAAACACATTGGTTAATGGCTGACTAATTTCCATCTTGCATTCTTTAAGTACCCTGGAAAACAACTCGTCGGGTCCCGGGGACTTATTTTGCTTCAGTTTATCTATCTGTTTGATAACCATGTCCCTCGTGACAGCAATATTAGTTAACTTGAATTCTTCAGGAACTGAATACTAATTGTTAATTTCTGGAATCTCATTTACGTCTTCTTGTGTAAAGACTGACAAAAAATAGTCATTAAATAGAGAACACATTTCCAGTTCGTTATCCGTCAGCTGTCCATTCCCAATTTTCAGAGGTCCTACCTTTTCCCTCACCTTCGTCCTATACACTTGAAAGAACCCTTTTGGATTAGTCTTTGATTCATTAGCAACCTTAATCTCATAGTCACGTTTAGCCTTTCTAATCCCTTTTTTTACTTCTCTTTTCAACTGAACATATTGGTCAATAAGGTTAACATCTCCTCTTTTGATGCGCCTATAAATTCCTCTTTTCTCCCCTAATAGATGTTTTAGCCTCCTGTTAATCCATTTGGGATCGTTATTATTTGACCTAAATTCTCTCTGGGGAATAAATATACTCTGTGCACGTTGTACATTATTAAGAAAAAAATCATAAACTCAGATCCCATCGTAATCGTTAGCTAGATTACCCCAGTCGAGATTAGACAAGTGTTCTCTAAGTCCAGTATAGTCGGCAGAACGAAAATCAGGAACTTTTACCGTATTATCCCTATTCTCGTACTCCCAGGTAATATTAAAAGTAATGGATTTGTGATCACTTGCGCCAAGCTCTTCAGTGATCTCCAGATTATTTACAAGGGTTTCTTTATTTGACAAGACTAGGTCGAGCAAATTATTACCTCTGGTAGGCTCCGTCACACACTGCTTCAGAAAACAGTCCTGAACTACTTCCATAAAGTCACTGGACTCCAGATTACCGGTCAAAGAAGTCCAGTCAATTTGACTAAAGTTAAAATCCCCTACTATCACTACGTTATTGTGTCTAGAAGCCCTAACAATTTCGTCCCAAAGAAGTCTCCCTCTATCGTGATCCAAGCCCGGAGGTCGGTATATTGTGGCAATTAAATGGTTGTGTAAATTTCGGTGTTGAACACAGGCATTTCTTGAGTCGTCAGATCTGCCTGCGTACTGGTGTTCTGAAATGCGTGTTTGTAGGTCTCTGGATGTTTCGCCAACGTATAATTTGCTGCAGCCATTACAAGGGATTGTGTATACCCCTGCCGTGGATTGAAGCTTTTCCTGTCTGTTACTGGTAATGTCCTTGATGGTGGTGGATGTGGAGGTGGATACTCGGAATGAGGTCTTAGAAAAAATGTTGGAAACTTGTTTGGAAATGGAGTTGGTGGGAAGGACTATGTATCTCTTCTCAGCAGTGTCTTCTCTGGGTGTGTTGAAGATGTTTAATGCCCGTCGTCTGCAGTCTCACCATCAACTCACCACCATCAAGGACATTACCAGTAACAGACAGGAAAAGCTTCAATCCACGGCAGGGTATACACAATCCCTTGTAATGGCTGCAGCAAATTATACGTTGGCGAAACATCCAGAGACCTACAAACACGCATTTCAGAACACCAGTACGCAGGCAGATCTGACGACTCAAGAAATGCCTGTGTTCAACACCGAAATTTACACAACCATTTAATCAACTACAGAAACGCAAGACTCATCGCCAGAGAAGACAACACGCAATACCGAAGAATCCTAGAATCATCACTCATCTGTATATCCAACAACTTCAACCAGAACAACGGCTTCTACAACATAGCTGAACCTATTGCCAAGAAACTTCTTCAACGCTATCCCACCTAGAACTCAAGAATGGTACACTGCAGGTCCTTTAAGTCACACAATGTTATTAACTATCACACTACTTTTAAGACTGTCACATGCAGCTTTCTCCACCTGACCCAGCATTCTCCACCTGACTGTACCCTATATATATCTCCATGTTGCTCATTTTCCAGGTAGATCTGTCTGTGACTCGATAAAGCCCACTGCGTGGGCGAAACGTTGTCAATAAAGGATCACATTATACTGCTTATGTGTTTATTTTTCCAGGTCGGTATATTACACCTACAATTAGTTTTTCTTGACCTTCTAGAAACTCTACCCAAACAGATTCTGTTAATGATCCATCTATTTTTATGCCTGTTTTTATGCAGCAATTTATATTTTCTCGTACATATAATGCAACTCCACCCCCTTTCCCATTATATCTATCTACATGGAACAACTTAAACCCCTGAATATGACACTCAGCAATCATATCCCGACTCTTTATATTATACCATGTTTCAGTTATTGCAATGACATCAAAGTTCCCAGCACATGCTTCCAAACGTAATTCGTTAATTTTATTTCTGGCGCTTCGACAGTTAGTGTAAAATACATTGAGATGTATCTTCTTGTGAACCTTTTTCATATTCAGCTTTTGTTTTACACAATTTCTGTTACTATTATTACCCTGTGTTACTCGATTACTGTTATTGTTAAGATTTATGATGTCAAAGCCTGAATCAATATTTTGACCCTCATTATTCACCATTCCTAAACCCATACCTCTAACTAATCCTAGTTTAAAGCCCTAACAACATTCTCAACTGAGCTAGAGAGAAATTCTACACCTGCCCTGGATAAGTGAACCCCATCCCTGGCATACATGTCATTTCGGCCATAGAAGTGGTCCCAGTTGTCAATGAATGGGACTGCATTATCCTTACAGTGTTTGTCCAGCCAGCAATTTATACCAATCGCTCTGGACTAGGGATGTATCGGATGTGAAAAATTTAGATATCCGGTATGCAGTCTGTCCATTCATTTCTTAAAGCCTCGGTAAATACAATCTGTCCATTCATTTCTTAAAGCCTCGGTAAATACAATCTGCCCATTCATTTCTTAAAGCCTCGGTAAATACAATCTGTCCATTCATTTCTTAAAGCCTCGGTAAATACAGTCTGCCCATTCATTTCTTAAGCCTCGGTAAATACAATCTGCCCATTCATTTCTTAAGCCTCGGTAAATACAATCTGTCCATTCATTTCTTTCCGAACAATTTCCGTAACACAATCATAACGAATTTGATATACATAAATGTGCACATCGAAACCCAAACTGCTTTGGAGACTGGAGGCTGAATCCACTTTACTCTAATGGCTTCTTCCAGTAATTTTACGACAACACTTGTCAACAATACCCGCCTATTGTCACCTTTTTTTTTAAATGTATCACAATATGTGCAATCTGATATATGTCATAGTTATTTCAATATCCTCTAACTCAGCTGTCTGAGATTAAAATATCCTCCATGAAATATATTTTAATTTTGTAAACACTTTCTGAAACTTTCTATTCAGTACTTCACACATTTCTTTTTCTGCCTCAGTGATTGTAACATTTATTTTTTATATTTTGTCTTTAACATTTAGTTTACTCTGTACAAACTTAAATATAAGATTGATTCTACTTTGCTCTTCTTTACTATTTCCTATTCAATATCTTTCTTCCTCTCTCATTACATTTTAGTATTCCTTTTTAGCTCCTTTGAATCTTTGATAAGTTCCAGTATTGTCGTGTTTCCTATACTGATTCAAAGCTCTTTTTTATAGTTGCAAACACCTCCCATTACACCAGTCTTTATTAATTCGTCTTATATTACTATTTGATCACTCTTTCCAAGTGTTTTTAAACAGGTAATGTTGAACATTTCCTTCACGATTGTGGCATGCAAAGAGTACCTGGAGTCTACCTGGAACAGGGTTTCGGGGGTCAACGCCCCTGCGGCCACGTCCATGACCAGGCCTCATGGTGGGTCTGGGCCTGATCAACCAGGCTGTTACTGTTGGCCGCACGCAACCCGACGTACAAACCACAGCCCGGCTGGTCAGGTACTGACTTTAGGTGCATGTTCAGTGCTTTCTTGAAGACAGCCAGGGGTCTATTGGTAATCCAACTTATGTATGCTGGGAGGCAGTTATACAGTCTTGGGCCCCTGACACTTATTGTGTTGTCTCTTATCGTGCTAGTGGCACCCCTGCTTTTCATTGGGGGGATGTTGCATCGTCTGCCGAGTCTTTTGCTTTCATATCGAGTGATTTTCGTGTGCCAGTTTGGTACTAATCCCTTTAGGATTTTCCAAGCGTATATAATCATGTATTTCTCCTGCCTGTGTTCTAGGGAGTACAGGTTGAGGAACTTCAAGCGTTCCCAGTAACTGAGGTGTTTTCTCGCAGTTATGTGTGTCGTAAAGGTTCTCTGTACACTTTTTAGGTTAGTAGTTTCACCTGCCTTGAAAGGTGCTGTTAGTGTCTTCACTGTCATGCAAATTCGGGTGTCATCTGCAAAGGAAGACACGGTGCTGTGGCTTACATTCCTGTCTATGTCAGCTATGAAGATGAGGAACAGTATGGAACCACACTGTGCTTTGTGGAACAGAGCTTTTCACCGTAGCCATCTCAGACTTTACTCTGTTTACTGCTACTCTCTGTGTTCTATTTGTTAGGAAATTATAGATTCATCTACCAACTTTTCCTGTTATTCTTTTATCACGCATTTTGTGTGATATTACACCATGGTCATACTTGTCAAAAGGCATTTGCAAAGTCTGTGCATAATACATCTGCAATTTGTTTGTCTTCTAGAGCCTCTAGGACCTTGTCATAGTGGTCCAGTAGTTGGGACAGACAGGAACGACCTGCTCTAAACCCATGTTGCCCTGGGTTGTGTAACTGATGACTATCTAGATGAGTGGCGATCTTGCTTCTTAGAACCCTTTCAAAGAATTTTATGATATGGGACGTTAGCGCTATCGGTCTGTAGTTCTTTGCTGCCCCCTTTGTAAAGTGGGGCATGTTACAATTTATTCGATGTATGTCACACTGTCATATAGGCTGCCTCCCAACCAGCAAACCGGGTGCTAAGGGTTTAACGATCAATAGGTTACCCGTCGTTAAATCAGTTCCTTGGTTCATTGACCAATCAGTGGCAAGCCCGCTAAAGCTGAAGCAACTTGGTTCACTTGTGGTAACCATTGGCAGACTTGCCTACCTGCTGGTTGAGTGCGGTGCACTCTTGCTTCTGCTTTGCCATCTGTCACCGTGGTGTACACTTATTATTCTATCTGTACATATTGTACATACTTGTATATATCATCTGGTGAAGGACAATATATACATTATAATTTACTTGAATTTTGTTTGCTCCACATTCCCATTACTACCAGGTCTCACAGGCTATTCTTTGCCTGTGTTAGTAATAATTATTCTAGTAAACGCGAACTTTAATATTGATGGTGAGTTGTCTTCTCATTCCTGTCGCTTCATTCATGTGCTAATGATTAAAAAACTGTCATTATGTTGAGGACATCTGTTGACTCCTTCCAATATTTGTAATTCCAGCCTTACAGGCTGCCAATTTATTTCTGCATATTTAAAATCTCTAAATATAATATTTTTTTCTTTATCTTGATCACATTTTATAAAGATTTTCTTTAAGGATATTATGCATTCCCGGCAAAGAATTTGAGTGTGTGTGTGTTTGTGTGTGTGTACATACATGGCTGCACGAGCCACACTTAGCCTGTAAGGTCGTGTGCGTTCACATGAATTAACGTACACGGTTATATAACCCCACATGCTGCCTGCAAGGTCGGGTGTGTGCGCCTGTGTGTGCACATTGTTGCACCGCAACCACCACACATGTCCTGCAAAGATCACTGCGGCAGTTGAGGGAAATGGTGCAACAATTTGGATGACTTGTGCAACAATTTGGATCTCTGCATGTGAGGCAGGAGGAGTGTGACTATTTCCTGTCATGTCATCACGCCTCATCTACCTATTTAATCGTGCAGTGGTACACGTTCGATTTTTTTCATAGTGTTGCGCTTTTCTTCGGCAGAGTTTATGAGCTTAGCTTATAAAGCAACGATGATTTGTCAGAGTGTGAATTCACTTTTGCAATAACTCAGTGAAAATAACGAAATATACAAAACTATGCAAACAAACATTTATTAACTATGGCATTACTATCCGTGTCTTTCCTTAATTTTCTTATTAATTAATAACGAACAATAGAAAGAAGGGAAAGGATATATTTTAAGGCAATTAGGCATCTTTATTTAACTACGTAAGTCTTTTGTTTACCTGGAGAGGATTTCGGGTAGCAACGCCCCCGCTGCCCAGTCTGTGACCAGGCTTTCATAAAATTGATCAGACTTACCTTCTTTACTTTGAGTATATAAAACAAACCCAACTCTTAGATATAGTCAGTCAAATATATTATTAGCCTTAAGTATAGTCGATCATACAAGCTCAAGTGACTCTAGTAGCGTCTGACAACCACGCTCTACTGTGTTAGAGTCGATCATACAAGCTCAAGTGACTCTAGTAGCGTCTGACAACCACGCTCTACTGTGTTAGAGTCGATCATACAAACTCAACTGTCTTTGGCGAAGCCAACCAAATAAGAACAAATGCTTTAGGAAGAGTCAATCAAGGAATCCAAACTTAGTTGAATCGATCAAACAAGGCCAATTTGTTCTAGAGGAAAGTCGATTAAGCAGTCCTATCTGTCTTTGGTAAAATCGATCAAAATGCTCAACTGCCTTAAGCAAAATAGATCCAACAAGCCCAACTATCTTATTAATGTTCAATCAAAGAAGCTTAACTTTCATAGGTAGAGTCGATCCAACAAGCCTGGCAGTTTTAGATAGTTAGTCGAACAGGACCATGAGGCCTGGTCACAGACCGGGCCGCGGGGGCGCTGACCCCCGGAACTCTCTCAAGGTATACTCCAGGTAATGCCCTGGGGAGCATCGATCAAACATGCCTACCTTGTTTTAATGATGGAAGAAGTGACTGGTTATAGCTTTTACTGGATTTAATAAAAAGGATTAGTGATAATAATAAGGACTAATAGTAATTTTTAATGAACAGATGGAAAAATAAATAGTTGTATAACTGGTTGACTTTAAAATGTGTATTTTTTTTCGACACTACCAAAGGCAATAGGACATGTTTGATCGACTCTACTCTTTTAAAGAAGCTTCCAATGACTCGCATGTCTTTGGAAAAAAAGATTCTCACCAACTTTCCATTGACAGTGTTATAGAATATTTTAGAAGCAACAACTGTGACAGTAAAGTAAATACTGAATTTATAATGACGTTTGGGAGATGTAAACACTTTTGATCTACTAATAATACTGTTCATGTCATTAAAACAAATACGTTATGTTAAATAATTAATGCAAACCATTATGTTCAAGTTTTCCCACTTGGGAATATGGCATTTAACATTAGAAAGAAATGTAAATTTCATTTTGCATGTAGCTACACAAAACATACAAGTCCAAAGACTTTTTCCCAACTTGTAGAGATAAAAATTTTATTGTTTTTTAAAATTTTATCGATGCCGTTTGATTATCTATATTTTCTTCAGGATATATAATTTTATATTATTTTATTTTACTAATGGATTAAATCATTCTAATTTGTTTGTGTTTCTGAATAATTTTTAATACTTCTTCTTTTAAACTTCTGAAAAAACAGTATATATAACGATGTTTTCAACTGTGTTCTCAAAGAGGATAATGTTGGCTCTTTTGATGTACAGTTGGAGAAGAAAGTTTCCTGCTGGCCAGAAGTATCTAGCAACTCAAATGATAAACACACGAGTAATGATCATTTTCATGTATGAGTGAATGACTTTATCGACTCTGGTGAGTGGATGACAAAATTACCTGCCGGTATTTTCTGTTTATGTAAAAGCAGATCCCTGAATGAAGACATAAAATAATTGCCGTTCATATATAATATCCACAATCATAAAATTAATTTAGAAAGTGACTGTTGACAGATCCATAATCATCATACTTCAGCAACATCTCCCCAGTGAAATGCATAATTTTGATGGACGGGTTGTGTGAAATGTGCGAGGCTCTGTTTGTATAATTGTATTTTAAGGAATATTTGTAGTTGGTATAACATGATTGAATATAATACTTTACTAACCAAGGTGTGCTGTTAAATAAAGGAAGATGTAGCTACTTTTTATGCTTTTATTTAACACATAAATATGGGTGTTTAATTTGTGTTCTTACATTGCACGTTTCGTCACATCTCTATATATATGTCGTGCCGAATAGGTAAAACTGATAAATTAGCAAGAACTCATTTAAAATTAAGTTCTTTCTAAAATTTTCTCTTATACGTTTAAAGATATTTTTTTAATTTATGTCAATGTAAAATTTAATAATTTTGTACAAAAAGAACCTTAGAAAACTCCCCTAAACTTATAACAATCGCAATTTAATTTAGCCTAATCTAACTAAATATATTTTAGATAAGTTCACAATAATAAACAACTCTTGGTCGGATACTAAAGAGAGTTGACGACACTGATGATTATTAATGCTGTGTCAAGGAAGATGACAAGGTTATTATAAGAAAGTGTGAAGGATACCAAGAAAACCAGCAGAGATTTGGCTCCTTGAAGTTGGCAGAACTGACAGAAAGCCGGTTAAGAAAAAAATATTGACTGCTGCTATGAAGAAAACACGGCTGCCGTGGCACTAGATCATAAGGGATGGACGACACATGATGGACGACACATGAATGGATAAAAGATATATTTTCAGATGAGACGCATTTTGAAGTACATGGGTACAGATCAGTGGTAATGAAACGGAGCGAAGGCGAACCTCTTCGGAATTGACACATTCAACAAGCACCAAAACATCTACCCCAAAATATCTAAGATGTTTTGGGATAGTTTTACTACTAAGGTCCTGGACTGTTTGTTATTATTAAGGGAATGGTGAACAGTGAAAATAGAATGCAATCCCGGCAACTCATTTGCTTCCCATTGTGGACAGAGACTTTCCTGATGGAGAAGGCATTTCCTGCAGGATTTTGCTCCATGCAACACTTCCATAAAAATGCTGATATTCTTCGATGAGGGTGGGCCAAGTGTTTTAAATTAACCTGGAAACTCTCCCGACCTCATCGCAAGTGAGAATCTATGGCGAATAACCAAATGCGAATTATGACTGTTGACTTGTTAGGACCTGGTACCACGATGACGAACTTGCCAAAGTGTGTCCATCATTGGTCGATTCTATGCCAAAGTGTATAGCAATGCTTATAGAAGCAAAGGGTAGTCTTATCTCTTATTAACTCATTTATCTGTTATATCATTTCCGTGTATTTTTCAAATAAACATTAATTTTCCAAATAAATGTCTTATTTCATCACAGTCTCAATTACTATGCACATTACTGTAAGTACCAGGAGTCCAGAAGTTATCTTACAGCTCTACACATCACTAGTAAGGCCTCACTTTTGATGCAGTTCAGTTTTGGTTGGCAAACTACAGAATGGATATATATTCTTTGGGGAACATTCAGAGAAGAACGACAGAATTAATGCACTGTATAAGGAATTCCCCATATGAGGTGAACAAGATTCATGGGACTATAAACATACATTCTCGAGAAGTAAGGGAAATTTTGTTTGAAGGCAAACGAAAATGTTCAGAATTTTCCGAAAAATATTAAAGTCTGTCTATAAAACCGCAGATTTTTATTTTTAACCTTTTACTTTTCTCAAAATTATATTTAAAATTATCAAAAATCCTTTACGGTACTTGATACTAATTTATAAAATCAAATTCATAAAATTTACAAAATATTGGTAAACTGACACCTACACTGCATAAAATTATTACAAAAATACTTTGTTAATATATACCAGCATTTAAGATTTGAAGCTGATCCGACGAGGCATTCTCTAGTTATTACTTGCAAACAGTTCACTTAATAAAAGTAGCAAATTAAAATTTACATTGCAAAAAGTGACAAGCTGTGTTTTAATAAAACCCAACATTAGTAAAAGTTTGATGCTGATCAAAAAAAAAAGGCATTCCACAGTTATTGATCAGATTTTATATATTTTATTAAACTATCCAGATTGTTCCTACCGGGACTGAACTTGTGGAGAATAATTCTTCTTGTAGAATGCATCGTAAATACTTTGAAGTCAGAAACATTTTTTTGTTAGATTAAAAATTACAATTATTTTATAAAATTTGCAAATTTTATTAAAGAAATTAATGCTACTCAATTAGAGCATAAAGCCAGTGTTCAGGGAACCATTCTAGTGGTGAAAATTTGAAGCGAATTAGGGCAATAATTCTGAGGTAATGTCACGGACTCCAAAGATTCCATGATTCTGTGTCCTAATTTACCACTTCAATACATTTAACTGCACGCAAACGATACATAATTGATACTATCCTGGCCCCAAGATGCATCAGCCATTTAATATTAAGCCAGAGTTGGCATGGATTTTGTGCATTTTTCCATCGCACGATTTTGTCCAAAATTTTTTTTAACACAGACTCTGGGAGCATGGGAGTATATGAGGAAAAAGTTTCATAAGGATCGTTCAGTAAATAAAGAAAAAAAAAATTGATATGGCAACAATTATGTAACGGCTTGACAAGCCTCATGGAGAGCGAAACGTCGCCACAATAAAATGTCACATTAGATGCACTTGTGTCCTTTTACCTAACAATTACATCTCCTGTTCAAAAGAGATAAACTAAAAAATTATTTAATGTGATATAATGAGAATAAAAAATTATCACTATTTTACTCTTAAAATCGTCAAATCTGCTTCTTCACTTATGAGTTTCACGATCCGTTGTTGTTATTTTTTTGGGGCAACTGTTGTAAACGTTTGATGTTTCCCACACTGAGGATTATGGAAGCTATGAGAACCATGCCAGGAATATGAGATAGGGTTCAACATCGTTGATCAAGGGAAACGTGAACATGATATTTGTTCACTGAATTTGGTACCCGTTGCCATACACAAGTGTTGAAAATTTGAAGCCGACTGGATTAAGCATTCTCGAGAAATGCGCGAAGTAAAATCGAAAAGTTGGAGGAAGAAGGAAAATTGAAGCAACATCTTAAAGGTCACTTTTCGGTGATGTTTCATAAGTAACTCCTTGAAGAAACAGTAACTCCTCGATAAAGTAGTAACTTTAAAAGAAGTAGAAACTCATTATATCCTTGAACATATCATTGAATAAGTGGAAAACCCTTAATACCTTTAAGTAGTTCATCCTTCAACAAAAGGTAACTCTTTGATAACGTGAATGTAATAACGGTATAAAATACCGACATATTGATAGGTCACACGTGCAACAGTAACCTAACTTTATTCCGAAACGTTTCGCCCACACTTCAGCAACAGTAGAAATGTAAAGACTCTGTAACCAGTCCATCAATCTTGAAGACGTCATCAAGGGTGATGGGCTGATGGCATCGTCCATACATCTCGACTGCTGCTGCTGCTGCTGCTGCTGCTGCTGCTGCTGCTGCTGCTGCTGCTGCTGCTGCTGCTGCTGCTGCTGCTACTGCTGCTACTGAAGAAGGTTCCTGTGTAGGCGAAACATTTCGGAATAAAGTTACCTAACTTTCCACATGTGTTTTACTTATCTCCTTCAAGACGTCAAGAGGTAAAGCCTTGAATAAATCGTAACTACCATAACAAGTGTCAACTCTTGATGAAATAGTAACTACTGAATGAGTAGTAACTACATGAGGTAAAGAGTTACTGCTTCGTGTTACTCGAGTGAGTAGTAACAGGAAGCAGTAACTCTTTACTGAGTAATTTCCTGAAGAAATTTCAAACCTTGAAGAAGTACTTCTTGAAGAAGTAACTTCTTGAAGTAGTAACTTCTTGAAGTAGTAACTTCTTGAAGTAGTAACTTCTTGATGTAGTAACTTCTTGAAATAGTAGTAACTTCTTGAAAAATTAGTAAATTCTTGCAGTAAATTCTTGAAGTGGTAACCTCTTTAAGAAGTAGTAACGTCTTGAACTGGTAATCTCTTAAGAAGTAGCAACTTCTTGAAGTATTAGTAACTTCTTGAAGTAGTAGTAATTTCTTGAAGTAGTAGTAACTTCTTGAAGTAGTAACTTTAAGCAGTAACCTCTTGAAGAAGCAGCAACTTCATGAAGTAGTAACTTCATGAAGTAGTATCTTTATAAAGTAGTAACTTCATGAAGTAGTAACTTCATGAAGTAGTATCTTCATGAAATAGTAACTTCATGAAGTAGTAACGTCATAAAGAAGTAACTTCTTGAAGAAGTAGTAACTTCTTGAAGTAGTAACTTCACGAAGTAGTAACTTCATGAAGTAGTAACTTCATGAAGTAGTAACTTCATGAAGTAGTAACTTCATGAAGAAGTAGTAACTTCTTGAAGTAGTAACTTCTTGAAGAAGTAGTAACTCCTTGAAGTAGTAACTTCTTGTAGTAACTCTTTGAAGAAGTAGTAACTTTTTCAAGTAGTAACTCCTTGAAGAAGTGGTAACTCCTTGAAGAAACAGTAACTCCTTTAAGTAGTAGTAACTCCTTAAAGAAGTAGTAACTCCTTGATTGAGGTTTGTAGTCTCTGGCCCCCTAGACTGTACTCCGTCTGCGGTCTTCTTTGCCCTCCTTAATCTTCATGACTTTGCACTTGGTGGGGTTGAACTCCAGAAGTAACTAATTGAAGTAGTAGTAACTCCTTGAAGAAATTATAAGTCCTTGAAGTAGTAGTAACTCCTTCAAGAAGTAGTAACTCCTGAGGAAGTGTTTAATTTTTGTTGAAGTAATAATTCGTCCAGGAAGTAGTATGATCTTTCATATAATAGTAGTCCTCGAGGAAGTGTTACCTCCATGAAGGAGCAGTAGTAGTCCTCGAGGAAGTGTTACCTCCATGAAGGAGCAGTAGTAGTCCTCGAGGAAGTGTTACCTCCATGAAGGAGCAGTAGTAGTCCTCGAGGAAGTGTTACCTCCATGAAGGAGCAGTAGTAGTCCTCGAGGAAGTGTTACCTCCATGAAGGAGCAGTAGTAGTCCTCGAGGAAGTGTTACATCCATGAAGGAACAGTAGTAGTCCTCGAGGAAGTGTTACCTCCATGAAGGAGCAGTAGTAGTCATCGAGGAAGTGTTACCTCCATGAAGGAACAGTAGTAGTCCTCGAGGAAGTGTTACCTCCATGAAGGAGCAGTAAATCTTGAGATTAATGGTCAAGCGCGACAAGTCAGCCACTTGTATTAGTCGTCTACTTAGAAGGATTTAACAACAAACTGTAGATTGATGAATCAATCTCAATCCAACCTGTTGTTATCCTCATCATTTTAAATAAGGTGGAAAACAAAGAAATGGTACAACAGTGGTGGCTTTATTACTGATACCCAGCACTTCTACAACAGTGGTGGCTTTATTACTGGTACCCAGCACTTCTACAACAATGGTGGCTTTATTACTGATACCCAGCACTTCTACAACAGCGGTGGTTTTATTACTGACACCCAGCACTTCTACAACAGTGGTGGCTTTACCACTGATACCCAGCACTTCTACAACAGTGGTGGCTTTACCACTGATACCCAGCACTTCTACAACAGTGGTGGCTCTACCACTGATATCCAGCATTTCTACAACAGTGGTGGATTTACCACTGATACCCAAAATTTCTACAGCAGATGTGGCTTTACCACTGATACTCAGCACATCTACAACAGTGGTGGCTTTACCACTGATACCCAGCACATCTACAACAGTGGTAGCTTTACCACTGATACCCAGCACTTCTACAACAGTGGTGGCTTTACCACTGATACCCAGCACTTCTACAACAGTGGTGGCTCTACCACTGATATCCAGCACTTCTACAACAGTGGTGGATTTACCACTGATACCCAGCACTTCTACAACAATAGTGGCTTTACCACTGATAACCAGCACTTCTACAACAGTGGTGGTTTTACCACTAATACACAGCACTTCTACAACAGTGGTGGCTTTACCACTGATACCCAGCACTTCTACAACAGTGGTGGCTTTACCACTGATACCCAGCACTTCTACAACAGTGGTGGCTTTACCACTGATACCCAGCACTTCTACAACAGTGGTGGCTTTACCACTGATACCCAGCACTTCTACAACAGTGGTGGATTTATTACTGATACCCAGCACTTCTACAACAGTGGTGGCTTTACCACTGATACTCAGCACATCTACAACAGTGGTGGCTTTACCACTGATACCCAGCACATCTACAACAGTGGTGGCTTTACCACTGATACCCAGCACTTCTACAACAGTGGTGGCTTTATTACTGATACCCAGCACTTCTACAACAGTGGTGGCTTTACCACTGATACCCAGCACTTCTACAACAGTGGTGGCTTTACCACTGATACCCAGCACTTCTACAACAGTGGTGGCTTTACCACTGATACCCAGCACTTCTACAACAGTAGTGGCTTTACCACTGATACCAGCACTTCTACAACAGTGGTGGCTTTACCACTGATACCCAGCACTTCTACAACAGTGGTGGATTTATTACTGATACCCAGCACTTCTACAACAGTGGTGGCTTTACCACTGATACCCAGCACTTCTACAACAGTGATGGCTTTACCACTGATACCCAGCACTTCTACAACAGTAGTGGCTTTACCACTGATACCCAGCACTTCTACAACAGTGGTGGCTTTACCACTGATACCCAGCACTTCTACAACAGTGGTGGATTTATTACTGATACCCAGCACTTCTACAACAGTGGTGGCTTTACCACTGATACCCAGCACTTCTACAACAGTAGTGGCTTTACCACTGATACCCAGCACTTCTACAACAGTGGTGGCTTTACCACTGATACCCAGCACTTCTACAACAGTGGTGGCTTTACCACTGATACCCAACACTTCTACAACAGTGGTGGATTTATTACCGATATCCAGCACTTCTACAACAGTGGTGGATTTATTACTGATACCCAACACTTCTACAACAGTGGTTGCTTTACCACTGATACCCAGCACTTCTACAAATGTGGTGGATTTATTACTGATACCCAGCACTTCTACAACAGTTGTGGCTTTATTACTGATACCAAGCACTTCTACAACAGTGGTGACTAATTACTAATACAAAGCACTTCTACAACAGTGGTGACTTAATTACTAATACCAAGCACTTCTGCAATCGTGGTGGCTTTATATATAATACCCAGTACGTCTACAACAGTGGTGACTTAATCTCTGATACCCAGCACTTCTACAACAGTGGTGGCTTTACCACTGATACCCAACACTTCTACAACAGTGGTGGATTTATTACTGATACCCAGCACTTCTACAATAGTGGTGACTTTATTACTGATACCTAGCACTTCTACAACAATGGTGGCTTTACCACTGATACCCAGCACTTCTACAACAGTGGTGGCTTTACCACTGATACCCAGCACTTCTACAACAGTGGTGGCTTTACCACTGATACCTAGCACTTCTACAACAGTAGTGGCTTTACCACTGATACCAGCACTTCTACAACAGTGGTGGCTTTACCACTGATACCCAGCACTTCTACAACAGTGGTGGATTTATTACTGATACCCAGCTCTTCTACAACAGTGGTGGCTTTACCACTGATACCCAGCACTTCTACAACAGTAGTGGCTTTACCACTGATACCCAGCACTTCTACAACAGTGGTGGCTTTACCACTGATACCCAGAACCTCTACAACAGTGGTGGATTTATTACTGATACCCAGCACTTCTACAACAGTGTTAGCTTTACCACTGATACCCAGCACTTCTACAACAGTAGTGGCTTTACCACTGATACCCAGCACTTCTACAACAGTGGTGGATTTATTACTGATACCCAGCACTTCTACAACAGTGGTGACTTTACCACTGATACCCAGCACTTCTACAACAGTAGTGGCTTTACCACTGATACCCAGCACTTCTACAACAGTGGTGGATTTACCACTGATACCCAGCACTTCTACAACAGATGTGGCTTTACCACTGATACTCAGCACATCTACAACAGTGGTGGCTTTACCACTGATACCCAGCACATCTACAACAGTGGTGGCTTTACCACTTATACCCAGCACTTCTACAACAGTGGTGTCTTTATTACTGATACCCAGCACTTCTACAACAGTGGTGGCTTTACCACTGATACCCAGCACTTCTACAACAGTGGTGGCTTTACCACTGATACCCAGCACTTCTACAACAGTGGTGGCTTTACCACTGATACCCAGCACTTCTACAACAGTAGTGGCTTTACCACTGCTACCAGCACTTCTACAACAGTGGTGGCTTTACCACTGATACCCAGCACTTCTACAACAGTGGTGGATTTATTACTGATAACCAGCACTTCTACAACAGTGGTGGCTTTACCACTGATACCCAGCACTTCTACAACAGTGATGGCTTTACCACTGATACCCAGCACTTCTACAACAGTAGTGGCTTTACCACTGATACCCAGCACTTCTACAACAGTGGTGGCTTTACCACTGATACCCAGCACTTCTACAACAGTGGTGGATTTATTACTGATACCCAGCACTTCTACAACAGTGGTGGCTTTACCACTGATACCCAGCACTTCTACAACAGTAGTGGCTTTACCACTGATACCCAGCACTTCTACAACAGTGGTGGCTTTACCACTGATACCCAGCACTTCTACAACAGTTGTGGCTTTACCACTGATACCCAACACTTCTACAACAGTGGTGGATTTATTACCGATATCCAGCACTTCTACAACAGTGGTGGATTTATTACTGATACCCAACACTTCTACAACAGTGGTTGCTTTACCACTGATACCCAGCACTTCTACAAATGTGGTGGATTTATTACTGATACCCAGCACTTCTACAACAGTTGTGGCTTTATTACTGATACCAAGCACTTCTACAACAGTGGTGGCTTTATTTCTGATACCCAGCACTTCTACAACAGTGGTGGCTTTACCACTGATACCCAGCACTTTTAAAACAGTGGTGGCTTTATCAGTGATACACAGCACTTCTACAACAGTGGTGGCTTTACAACTGATAACCAGCACTTCTACAACAGTGGTGGCTTTACCACTGATACCCAGCACTTCTACAACAGTGGTGGCTTTACCACTGATACCCAGCACTTCTACAACAGTGTTGGATTTATTACTGATACCCAACACTTCTACAACAGTGGTGGCTTTACCACTGATACCAAACACTTCTACAACAGTCGTGACTTAATTACTAATACCAAGCACTTCTACAACAGTGGTGACTTAATTACTAATACCAAGCACTTCTGCACTGGTGGTGGCTTTATAGCTAATACCTAGTACTTCTACAACAGTGGTGACTTAATCCCTGATACCCAGCACTTCTACAACAGTGGTGGCTTTACCACTGATACCCAACACTTCTACAACAGTGGTGACTTAATTACTAATACAAAGCACTTCTACAACAGTGGTGACTTAATTACTAATACCAAGCACTTCTACACTGGTTGTGGCTTTATATCTGATACCCAGCATTTCTACAACAGTAGTGACTTAGTGACTGATACTTGGTGCTGGTACGCCTGGGGTAGCTTAATTATTGATTCCCAGCTCCGGAACACTATTGGTAGCTTAATTTCTGATGCCTAGGAGCGGTACAACACTAGTTGTGTAAGAACTTACACCCAGGACCAGTTCACTATTGAACGTTTTATCGCTTATATCCAGTACTTGTTCACCAGTTCATCTTAAAACCATAATGCGCTAGCAATTGTCTAATCACTGAGTTCGTAATTAACTGATAAAAATAATAATAATGCTAATAATGCTAATAATAATAATAATAATAATAATAATAATAATAATAATAATAATAATAATAATAATAATAATATAATCTTTATTTCTAGAAGTACATGATACAATTTATACAGACCTGAGCTGACCTCAGCGACATACTATATAGAAAGCTCCTGGTTATCTACCTACTTGGAGTGTACCTGGAGGATGTTCCGGGGGTCAGCGCCCCCGCGGCCCAGTCCTTGACCTCGCCTCCCGGTGGATAACGACCTGATAACTAGGCTGTTACTACTGGCCCGGCTGATATGGTACTGACTTTAGGTATCTGTCCAGCACCTTCTTGAAGGCAGCTAGGTGTCTATTGATAATTCCATTTATGCCTGGTGGGAGGCTGTTGAACAGTCTTGGGCCCCGGACACTTATTGTGCTTTCTCTTAGTGTATTAATGGCTCCCCTGCTTTTCA
Organism: Cherax destructor; assembly: GCA_009830355.1. Classification (NCBI taxonomy): domain Eukaryota; kingdom Metazoa; phylum Arthropoda; class Malacostraca; order Decapoda; family Parastacidae; genus Cherax; species Cherax destructor. Next base: position 22,226 of record WNWK01017539.1, on the reverse strand, counting down.
TTGGCGATATCTTGCACCATATGTCATATGGAGTGATTTCTGTGTGAAGATTTTGACCAATTTCTCTTGGAATTTCCAGGTGTAGATTATAATGTATCTCTCGCATTCGAGCAGTGGAGTTTTTTATTTTGCTGACGAGGTTAGTCCCTATAGTTAAGAAGTCATAACGTTTATTTACTATATCATCAGTATGTATAGAAGACCCGTTAGGACCTTTGGTCATTGCTATTTTGCGTGAGCGCTTATTTACGAGTGTTTTCCAGGTCTTCTTGATTTCTCCCTTTATATCTCAACCTGTTAGCACAATCAAATTGTTTATATTTCTTATAATTAAGCACAGTAAGTGTTGATGTATACCATTTTTCTAGTCCTTGGCAATTAAGCAAATGCTAAAGTGTTTTTCATTGGTATACTTCTTGTTAATAGATATAAGGATGTTTTTGTTAGCCAAGGCAATTTAGTGTTTTGGCAGTACTCCATTTTGTTTTTAAGGGACAGTGTTTGTTACAGAGGAATTTATTTTTTTATGAATATTGTTGTAATCGAATTCTCTATTTCAGTCAATGGTACTTTGGATATATTGGTTACTTGGAATATTGGGTCATTAATAATCATTCGAGTTATTATTATTTAGAGGACATGTAATGTTTGTCCAGATAAGATAAAGGAAAGTTGCAAATGTTTTAGTAATTCATGTAGGTTTGGTTATTAGGGGCAATAAGTGACAACTGTACATGTTGTTTAGGAATCCTGCTATTTTTTAATCTTGAAATGTGATTAATGTTAAAGACATCGGCAATTATTAAGTGATACACGATTAAAATATTTTTTATGATTTTGTCTTTAAGATTATCCCAAAAGGTGTTTATGATGGTATGCATAGAAGTGTAGTCAGCACATATTGCTAGTAGTTGTTGAGTAAATATACATTCTAATATTCATCTCTGAAGAGTGTTTAATTATTGCATTGCATCTCATTCGTATAGTACATTGCAGTGATCTGGTCTATTGTTATATATGACTGCACCCAGACATGTTATGTCTTTTGAGTCATGTTTTTAGCCAGGTTCTATAATAATAATGAAAGCTATGTGATCATTTAATGGTTCAAGAAGTGATGTAATGTCATCAAGTTTACTTAGTGTTCATTGTGTATGATATTTGAAATGTCCATTCTGCTACTGAAGATAGTTTCTGTTTGGCTAGTTGTGTGACATTTCTGGTCGTGGCCTACTGGAAACTGGTTGTTATGAAGGTCTGAAAGCAAGTTAAGTTCTGGATCAATATAAGCATTCATGAGTAGTACTTAAAATAACAGTAGCTTTGATAAAACGCAAAAAAATGGTATATTGTAGAATGAAAGGTACAAAATGACAGTAAAAACGATGAAGTACTTTTTTTTTCAACAAACCGGCCGTATTCCACCGAGGCGAGGTGACCTAAAAATAATAAAGTTTTTCTTTTTAGATTTAGTAATTTAAACAGGAGAATGAGTTCCTAGCCCCTTGCTCCCAATATTTTATTCGCCTCTTACAACGCACATAGCTTACAGAGGAAGAATTCCGTCCCACTTCCGCATGGAGATAAGAAATAAAGAAAAACAAGAACTATTAAGAAAATAGAAGAAAATCTAGATTGGTGTGTAAATATATATGCGTGTACAAGCATGTGTAGTATGACCTAAGTGTAAGTAGAAGTAAGATATACCTGTTATCCTGTGTGTTTATGAGGCAGAAAAAAGACACCAGCAATCCTACCATCATGTAAAGGTAAAACAATGGTTGCTGTTCACCAACCTACTACCAAGCAATGAAGTTCTTATAATTATATAATGAACAGTAAAAATATATCCTAAAAATTTAATGGAAAATATAACTTAAAAATATGGTAAGTATGTAATAATAGTAACAAAACATATAGTGATTGACAACTGTTGGATTTAAAATATTAGAGTAAAAACATTAAACCAGCAACTAGTTACGAACGAAAAACATAATAAGTGGGTCAGATAAGGAGGCACAGTATATAAACTAATAACTAAACGTCATGTAATGCAAACAAAAACATGAATACAAAAAATGGTTTAAAACCGACAAGTTAAAGATTGAGACACCTTTGCAACATATGGTAATCTTTATTGAAGAAATGTTTCTCCACAGAGAGAGAGAGAGAGAGAGAGAGAGAGAGAGAGAGAGAGAGAGAGAGAGAGAGAGAGAGAGAGAGAGAGATGACGAACCAACAAGTCTAGACCTCGTATTAACCTTGAGCAGTTCAGATATTAAAGGTGTAACACACGAAAGGCTCTTAGGCGCTAGTGACAACGTGGTCTTGAGTTTGGAATGCATAGTGGAGTTAACAATGGAGAGCGAAGCAGCACGAGAAGAACGAGAGAAGCCGAATTTCTAAAAAGGGGATTACACAAGGATGAGACAATTCCTACATGAGGTGAAGTAAGCGACCTAGAGGGAAACACAACAAACGAAATGATGAAACACATGACAACAAAGTGCAGAGAGGCAGTAGGTTCGTACCAATGGGCAACAGAAACAATGGGAAGACCAGAGTGAGTTTATGGTTTAGCAAGAGGTGTAAAGAGGTCAAAGCCAAGAATGCAAGAACATGCAAAAAGTATTGAAGGTAAAGGACCCAGGAAAACATAGAGATGAATCGAAGAGCCAGAAATGAATATGCATGGATAAGGAGAGAAGCCCAGCGTTAATACGAGAATGACATAGCATCAAAAGGGATAGCAGACGCATTGTATGTGTCTCTAACAATAAATCTATCGAAACAGGGCATCTGCCTGACATGTGAAAGACACCAAATGTAGTCCCGATTTTCAAGAAAGGGGACAGACAGACTGCATTAAATTACAGACCAGTGTCACTGACATGTATGCAAAGTTATGGAGAAGATTATCATGAAAAGAGTGGTAGAGCACCTAGAAAAGAATGGTCTAATACATGACAACCAGCACGGCGTCAGGGTAGGAAAATCCTGCATCCTCACCTATTGTAGTTCTTCTTTGACAAGGTAACAGAAGACAGGAGAGAGAGGGAGAGAGAGATGGGTAGACTGCATCTTCTTAATAATAATATAATATCTTTATTTACTACAAGTACATGTACAAGGTATACAGGCCTAGCTGACATCAATGACATACTTCTATATAGAAAGCCGCTTGTTATGCTGAGCATTTCCCGCAAATTAGGTCAGTTTTGTCCCAGGATGCGACCCACACCAGTCCACTAACACCCAGGTACCCATTTTAAACTGATGAGTGAACAGGGACAGGGACAGCAGGTGTCTTATGGAAACACGTCCCTAATGTTTTCGAGCCGTACTGGAGGAGATTCGAACCCCGGACCTCAGTGTGTGAGCTGAGTGAGCTAGCCATCGAGCTACGGGACTGCACGAAGGATTTCGACACGGTTCCACACAAGAGACTGGTTGAAAAAGTAGATTAGCAGGCAGGAATAGGAGAGAAAGTACTGCAATGGATCAGGTAATTACCTGACAGGAAGGAAACAATGTGTGTTGGTCCGAGACGAGGTGTTAGAGTTGGTGCATGTATCGAGTGGGGTTCCACAAGGGTCAGTCCTTGGTCCGGTGCTGTTTCTTGAATATGTGAATAATATGAAAGAAGGAATAGAGTCAGAGGTGTCCCTGTTTGCAGACGACATGAAACTAATGAGAATGCAGGCGGAAGAGGAAAAGGTAAGCCTACAGGGGGAGGGGAATCTGGATAGGCTGCAAGTCTGGTCTGACAATGGCCACTTAACCCCAGCAAGTGCAAAGATATGGAGATTGGGAAAGGATAAAGGAGACACAGACGGAGTACAGCCCAAGAGGTTAAAGGCTGCAAAACTCACTCAAGGAAAAGGATCTTGGGGTAAGCATCATACTAAGCACATCGTTTGAGGCGCACATTAACCAAATAATTGCTGCAGCATACGGGCGCCTGACAAACCTGAGAATAGCTTTTCGTCATATAAGTAAGCAGTCATTCACGACACTGTACACAGTGTTCGTCAGGCCCATATTGGAGTATGCAGCACCAGTATGGAACCCACACCTGGTCAAACACATCAAGAAATTAGAGAAAGAGGAGAGGTTAAGGGAACCTGACAACACTGTAAGACAGGAGGGATATGGGGGACATGATAACATATAAAATACTGAGATAGGGTGGATAGGGAAAGAATGTTGAAAAGCTGTGACACAGCAATAAGGGGTCACAACTGGAAGTTGTGACCTCTTGTGGCTGTGTTTGTAGGATTGATGTAATGGACAGCGCAATGTTTCGTGATTTCTTTAATATATAGACTACTCTGGAGGCAGGTTTTCAAATGGGACTAGATCGAAATAAGCTCTGAGCTTACAATAACCACATATGTCCTCGCAACGTGAAGCAAGTCTAGTTCGCTAGACTCATGTTGTTTGTTGGATTGGTGGTGTAATGGTTAGAGCAATGCGAACATTGTGTAGCTTCCCAAGGGGCTGAACAAGGTGGCACAGGATCGAGGCTCGGCCAGCCGCAGTTTTGATAATTGGTCAATTAGCGATTTTGGCTTAAATAGCAATGTTCTTCTTGCCGAATAAGCCAAGCAAAAATTTGTGTAAGCAATAATTAAGCAAGAATCATTCTGAACCTAACGAAAAAAATATATTTCATTGTGTTTGTTTATTATTAAGTTATTTTAACCTTATCTAAAATATATTTAGTTCGATTAGGCTAAATAAAATGGCGCTTCTTATAATAAGGGGGGTAAGTTTTCTAAGTTTCTTTTGGTACAAAATTATGAATTTTTACATTATCATAAATTAAAAAATATATATCTTTAAACGTATAAAAGAAAATTTTAGAAAGTACTTAATTTTAAACAAGTCCTGCTAATTAATCAATTTTACCGGACATAATTCGTTCCAGAATGCTGTTCTAGTGCCGTTACCGAACGAATTTGTTCCCATAACGACAATTGTAAATTAGATTAGTCCGTTTGAGACCCCAAATATATATATATATATATATATATATATATATATATATATATATATATATATATATATATATATATATATATATATATATATATATATATATATATATATATATATATATATATATATATACTCACATTGGAATCTCTAGTCACGACGATAATTCGTTCCAAAACTCTGATCGTGACCCGATTTGGTCGTGACCCATACCTAAATTTCCCATTGGATTGTATGTAAATACGATTAATCCGTTCAAGACCCTTTTTAATTGTATGTTAATGTTATATGTTAATATTGTATGTTAATATTGTGCCCTTTTGAATTGTATGTTAATAGTTGTACCCAGTTATCTATATTTCATTGTCAAAGTAATCTTTTGCATGGGTTTCTGTAAAGCCTGCAAACATTGTACTTGACTCCCCTAGTTACTGGTGGATGGCTTAAGGCCCTGTATATTAGCAAATATAAGTGAGGTTGTGTTGCATGTTTGTTGGGGATGATTTTGCTGTTGGCATCAGTAGTCGTGATTCTGAAGGGACATGTGGGGGCACTGGTTGTGCCCACAGTCCAGCAAGGCTCCAAGGTAGCGAACTACTTTGGTTATTTCTTTCCATTTTCTTTCTTCATTTCCTGCCACTAAAAAATCACTTGGAGTGGAGTTGTCGTAACTACTGTAACAGCTATTTGTTTTACGGGTGTGTACCTCTTGGTCCCTTTTAAGTGGTATTCGGGTCAGTTGGTGTTGTAACATTGTTTTTTGAGGACTGAAGAGTGGCACATCTCATGGTGGAAGAATCTGCAGGAGGTAGAACGACACATTTCCTTAGACAGGAGGTTGCGAGATGCTCAAATTTGCATGCTCCATTTGTTTTTTTCCGATATTCCATGTTTACAGATGCCCCAAGCATAGAATTTGCACCTTTTGTTTTTGGTTGTGTACAGTTCGTGGTGGATGTTTACTCGATTTGTGCAGATCCATGAACTGTGCTACAGTCTTTGATAGCCAAGCCAGAGATAGCGCCATCTGTTTTCAGGAGGCCAACATTTTCCCCGGAAGAAGACTCCTCTACTTTACTTCTTTCCCATCCTCCCGTGCTTTGGGTAGACTATCCAATAGTTCCCCTTTGCTTCCATGCTTATTATTTATTAACCTCCTGAGTGTTTTCCTGATACCTGTCCAGAGTTCCATATCCTTATTGCAAATCCAGAAACACTTTGCTAGATGGATGTTGTTTTTGGATGCAGTGTTTATTCTTGCACAGGAGACATGACATTTGGAAAAACAAAGGTTGCATATGATTCTAGATTTTTTCCCAAGGGCCTTTTCACATGTCTCACAGGTATACTGTACTGCCATCCTGCTTGTATTCTACTTGCAATATGGGTTTCACAAAAAAAAAAAACCTGATTTTCACTTTACCTTTCTACTCTGCACTCAGGTGGTGGAGTGTTAGAGAGTCAATACATGGGTATGTGGGATGTATTTAATGTGGAGACTTACCATCAAAAACATTTATGGTATATAGCTTCACACAGACTTTTCTAATTCGCGTACATTTCCCGAGTGCCCCACATACACAAATCAAGCTCATGTTTTCTTGCTAATATTGGGTTATTTTGGTGTGGGCCTCTTCAAGGGGGGCTCTTTGGAATTAGACCTTTTGATCTTCTTCCTCAGACCGAACCTAATTACCCCCCAATCTCCCTCCCCTATCCCATCTTCCCCATCCTCCCTTTTTCCCTGTCCTCCTCCTCCTCCTCATCCCTCCCTTATTCCCTTCCCATTTTTAACCTGTGGGATTCTCTCCACAGGCATTCTGGTTCCTAGGTAGGGGGAAGGGTACCGTGGTCCATCCCATTCCGTTGAGGTTCTTGGTGGTGGTGTAGTTTGCCATGGAATCTGGATCGCCTGGGGATGTCCCGATCCCCCTCTGGTCTCCCGAGGGGTAGCTTTGGGTGTCTTTCGGGCGACGGGTGTATCTCTGGAGGCCACCTTTCGGATTCCGGGGGTGGTGGCCGAAGGAGGTATGCTTTGTGGTGGGTGTCTGGCTGCCCTCTCTTTTGTCCGCCGAGGTGGCTCGGTGGATATGAGGTTGATATCCTGGATTGCTGGTTTACTGACATGAAGGGTAGGTATGGCACGGGTTCCATGCCGCATCTGCACTACTTGCGGTGCTGAGGTCCTCTTGGGCGCGGAGGGGGATTTATGCCCCTTTCATTCATCCTAGGAGCTATTCCTCCATGTTCCCCCCTTTTTTTAGTCTTTTTTTTCTTTTTATTTTCTTTTCTTCATTCTTTTTTTTTTCATTAAAAACAAAAAGAAAGAAGTAACCTAACCATGGATGACCCAATCCATGAACCAACTACCCCCGGGCCCCTTCCTCATACCGCACCCAGTTCTGACCCTACCTCGTTCTTGGACCACTCTTCGGACACTTCTAATACCCCTTGTACCTCTTGCTGGTGCCAGTTCGTCACCTGCTTCAGGTACCGGGTTTCCGACTGGCCCTTTTGATACGTCTGACCTCCGCTCTTCTTCGACTATGGTTCCGGCTTCTCCCTCTACAGTGCTGCAATTTTCGGGTTGCTCGCCCGTCCCACATTGGACCAACTCCGGTCCCACATCTAAACGACCAAGACCCTTATATGATGATTCGTCACTGCATTCTCATTCATCTCAGAAACGACCAGCTCGTGATGTACTCTCCTTAAACACTTTGTTTCACACTACACAATGGACAAAGTTTTTTACCCTAAGACCGACTTCTTCTACTGTCTATATTTCCGATCATAGTATTGGTAAGGCTCTCCTAAGCCATGTGGGTAAAGATATCTCCTTTCACACTCTCAAGAGCGGCACTCACATCATCACGGTCCAGAATGCTGGCCAAGCTCGCGATCTTTCTCTCCTTACGACCATAAATACTATTTCTATCACTATTGAAAAACATCATTCTCTCAATTCTTGTAGTGGTACTGTCATTTTACCCCACACCATTGTCCAACCGAATTTCTACACATGTGGTGATGACATTCTGGAGCAGCTTCAGCTCCAAGACCTCCCTATCCTCAAAGTTGACACTTTTTTCATCCCTGCCTATAGACGAAGACGATATCCTTGCAATATAGCTCGTTTTACATTTGACTTCCTGAACTTCCGCCCTCAGTCTACATTGCAGGACACCGTTTACAAGTTCATAAGGTGATCCCTACACCGCAACAGTGTAGAAACTGTTGGCGTTTTGGTCATCAGGCAAAATATTGCAGGTCCATGGCCAAATGCCCAGTCTGTGGTGCCGACAACCATGCCACTCCTTCTTGTAGTCTACCTCCCTTTTGCCTTAATTGTCGTGAGGCGCACCCATCTTACTCTCCCCGTTGTCAAGTGTACTTAAATGAGCGTGAAATCTGCTGTCTCAAGGAGGCGGAAGGTTTCCCATATGCTATGGCTGTCTCATCTACGCCTTCAAGGGAGACTTCCCCGTATTTCCTTTTCTCGCTTTCTTGCGTTGCTAAACGTCTCCCAACTTCTGGGGGTCCCAACTCCCGAAGCTTCCTCTGTGGTCACCCCATCCTCAGTCACCGCTGTCTCGAATTCTTTTGCTGTCCTAGGCTCTGAGGTCCCTACCTCGGGACCCCTTTCTGTTCTCACCTCTACCTCTACTCACTCGCACAGTTCTGTGTCTACCCACCCTCGTCCAACCCCTCCTCCTCATCGCCCCTTTCCTCAGAAGCCCACCAAAAAATCCCCATTGTTAACCTCTCCTCTCACCCCTCCTTCCATTCTCCAACCTGCACATTTTTCCTTCCCAGTTTCTGTGCCTGGTTCTTCACCTCCAACTAGTTCTGTAACGTGTGTGGAGGTTCATCCTCTTCCTCGTTCAATACCTTAATCCCCTGTCCCCTCCCAAGTTTCTTCTTTCTCTACTGCCCCTTCCCAGTTTCCTCTTTCATTCCTCATCCCCTACTTTAGTACAGTCCATAGTCTCCCCGATTGTTGCTCATCCCCTTCCTCCTTCCATCTCTAATGTGGTCCCCCATCCTGCATCTTTGTCTTCTGAAACACTGGAAGCTATTGCAGGGACTGGAACGTTGATGGACATCGCTCCACCTCTGGTTCCTCCTCCTACCTCATCTCCATCTACACCCCTCCTTCCTTCACAGCATTCCTATTCTTCGCTTCTTACAAGTCTTCCGCTGCCTCCAAATGTGGACTTTTTGAACCCTGTTAGTCCATAGATACCTCTACCTTCGACTTGTATCTTTCTCTTCATAAATCATGGCTTATTTACAGTGGAATATCTGAGACCTCAGGGGTAACCGGGGTGAGCTTCAGGTGTTGCTCTCCCAGTTTTCTCTGGTTGGAGTCTGTTTACAAGAACCCAAATTACACTCCGCTGTTATCCGTCCCTTTTCGGGCTATAATAATAATAATAATAATAATAATAATAATAATACTTTATTGAGACATGGTACAATGATACATGGTAGACAAGATATATTTCTTAATGAGATGTACATGCCAAAAGCCCCTAATATGCTGTGCATTTATTATATTCATTGGATCCTTTTTCCAAAGGAACCTTTAACGAAAGTGCTCTTCTTCTACACACTGGTATTACATACCGTCAGCTCTTTGTTCATTCTTCTCTACATTACACTGCAGCCCGTATCCACTTGAATAAGTTTTTTGTATCTCTCCCCTTCTCGGGCATTGTCTATATCAGATGTTGCTTTTCTGGTTCCTTCCTTGCTGCCACACCTTCTGTTACTTGCCAATTTTTACGCACATAATTTTCTCTGGGGGGGTTGCACTGTGACTCCCACGGCATTCAGTTGGAGGTATTTCTTGCTTCTCTCCCCCTCTATGTTTTAAATACGGGTACTCCCACCCATTTTGATCCTCGAACTCATTCTTTCTCTTGCATCGATCTCTCCATCTGCTCTTCCTCAACTGTCCTCGACTTCACCTGGTCTGTCCTCCCGGACTTACATGACAGTGATCATTTTCCAATCATCTTTATGTCTCCTTCACATTCTCCACCTCCTCGTAGCCCAAGCTGGCAATTTGACCGGGCGAATTGGGACCTTTACGCACATCTTACTGCTTTTCTTGAGGCTCCTTACTCGTCCTCCATTGATGAGGTTTTGCATCTCTTTTCGTCCTCCATCTTAACTGCAGCTTTACATTCTATCCCCCAAACCTCGGGCAAGCATTGTCAGAAGTGCGTGCCTTGGTGGTCTCCTGCTTGTGCTCGGGCAGTATGTTTGAAACACGCTGCGTGGGGCAGGTACCAATATAACAGAACCACAGAGAGACTCCTTGAATTTAAGCAGAGGAGAGCAATTGCTTGCCATGTCATATGTGATGCTAAACGCACTTGCTGGCGGGATTACGTTTCTACTGTCACTTCGGCTTCCTCGATGGGTGCGGTCTGGAAGAAAGTGCGGAAACTGAGTGGTAAATTCTCCCCCGACCCGGCTCCTGTTCTTCGGGTTGCCGGTGTCCATATAGCACACCCTCTTGCCGTTGCCACTGAAATTGGTAATTATCTAGTCCGCATTTCTCAGGGGCTCCATCTATGCCCCTCGTTCCTTTTTTCTAAATCTGCCAGAGAGTTAAAGCCCTTAGATTTTTCTTCTCCCGGAGAAGAATCTTATAATGTGCCTTTTACCCTTCAAGAACTGGAGGCAACACTCTCTGCTTGCCGATCATCGGCAGCTGGGCCAGATGGCATACATATTCGTATGCTACAGCATTTACATCAGTCAGGCCTTGCAGTCCTCTTACGACTCTTTAATCTTATATGGTCGCAAGGAGTTCTTCCCCAGCTGTGGAAGTCTGCTATTGTTCTCCCTTTTCGAAAACCAGGTGCTACGGGACATGATACCTCCCACTACCGTCCCATCGCTCTTACCAGTGCAATTTGCAAGGTGATGGAACATCTAGTTAATTAATAGACGTTTGATGTGGTATTTAGAGACGCACAGTAGTCTCTCCACTCATCAATATGGCTTTCGTAAGGGCCGTTCTGCCATTGACCCCTTACTGCGCTTGGATATGTGTATTCTAATGCCTTTGCTAATAACCACTCGATTATCGCCATCTTTTTTGAGAAAGCTTATGACACAACTTGGAGGTATAATATCTTGGCCCAGGCCCACTACTTAGGCCTCCGAGGCAATCTACCATTTTTCCTTAAGACCTTCTTAACTGAAAGACATTTCCGTGACCGGGTTAGTAATGTGCTTTCCCCGGAGTTTGTCCAAGCTGAAGGTGTCCGCCAGGGATGTGTTCTGAGCACAACACTCTTTCTCCTTGCTATAAATAATCTGGCATCTGTTCTCTCATCCAATATTTGGTCATAGCATTATGTTGATGACTTTGCTATAGCTTGTGCAGGTGCTGACTGTCACCTCATTGCAGTTTCCCTCCAGCATGCCGTCAACCGGGTTTCCGATTGAGCCACCACTCACGGGTTTAAATTTTCTAGTAGCAAAACTCACTAAATTACATTTACTAGACGTTCAGTGGTCTCTGATCATCCATTGTACCTATACGGCTCAAGTATCCCAGAACGTGATACAGTCAGGTTTCTCGGCCTCCTGTTTGACCGTCGATTGTCCTGGAAACCTCACATTACCTCTCTGAAGGTAACTTGTAATAGCCGGCTGAACCTCCTTAAAACCCTAGTACATCTTTCATGGGGCTGATCGTAGAACTCTCCTTCGCCTGCATTCAGCCCTAATTTTATCGAAACTCGATACTCTTTCCAGCCTTAATCCCATCCATCACCAGGGATTACGTTTATGCCTTGGTGCTTTTGTTCTTCCCGGTTTAGAGCCTCTATGTGGAAGTGAACATTCTATCCTTGTCTGATCGTCGTGATGCACATTGCCTTCGCTATTATGTTCGCTCATGACCTCCGCAATCCTTCCATGTATAGGATTGTCACAGATGTTAGTAGATGCTCTTTATTTGTTCGTCGACCCTGTTTACTTCATCCCTTTCTCTTCGTCTACATTTGCTCTTGTCTTCCCTTCAGCTACCACCTTTCTATGTTCATGTGGCATCTCTCTTTCCCCTACCCCTTGGGAAGTTCCTGTTGTCCGTGTCTGTTTTCTCCTTTGCCTTGCGCGAAAGCCCAACTACCTACGGCGGCTTCTCACTCTTTTTCTAGACCACTTTCGCTCTTATTCCCATGCCATCGCAATGTACACCGATGGTTCTAAGTCTTCTGATTGCGTCGGATTTGCAGCAGTCTTTCCGGACAGCGTCGTGCGAGGGCATCTATTATCCACGGCTAGCATATTTACGGCTGAATTGTATGCCATTCTTGTGGCACTTATCCGTATTGCATCTATGCCTGTGTCACCATTTGTGGTCGTTTCGACTCCTTAGTGCCTTACAGGCTATCCGAAAATTTGATACACCTCACCCCAGCTTTGGTTACGAGGTATCTCTAGCAAACACAAAGATATTGTTTTTTGTTGGGTCCCTGGTCATGTTGACGTACACAGCAATGAACAGGCAGACACTGCTGCGCTGTCGGCAGTACGTGACCTTCCAGTTTCATATTGAGGTATTCCATTTATGGATTACTTTGCTGTCATTACTACCCACCTTCGCACCCGTTGGCAACAACGTTGGTCTGACCTGCCACATAACAAACTTCATTCTATTAAACCGAGTATATAGGTTTCTGGCCTTCTTCTTGTCACCAATGTCGAGGTTGGGAGACTACTCTCTCCCGTCTTTGCATCGGCCACACTCGTCTTACTCATAGGTATCTCATGGAGAGTCTCCTGTCCCTCTCTGTGAGCATTGTCAGGTTCCAGTGTCTGTTTGCCACATTCTGTTGGACTGTCCACTTTATCAACGAGCACGCAGAATTTACCTCCAACGTCGTCTTCGCTCTGCTGCCCTTTCTTTACCTCCTTCAATCCTGACTCTCTCATTGACTTTTTGACAGCAACTGATTTACTACACAAACTCTGACGATTTTACCTTTAGCTCTCCCCTCAGTCCCTGCTGCCTCATTCTCTTACTACCCTCTATCCCTGCACTATCCACTACCCTGCTGTGCTCCATAACCTCCTAATCATCCCTCTCCCTCTTACTACCCATTCTCCCTGCATACTACCTTGCCCGCTGCACTGTATGACCCTTATGGTTTAGTCCTTCTTTTGATTATAATAATAATTTGGTGTGGGGTATATAGTGTTATATGGTATATTGTGGACCTTTGTGGTTGCCTAATAGCACTGCCAGATGTATGGCTGTAACACGCTACCCCAACATGGCACTTCTCGTATGCGATGTCACATTTTAAATTAAAAACACTTCCATTATGTTTAATCACTACCCTTGAGTCTTTCCACTCACAATTTAGATTCACTAGGGTTTTTCACTATGTATCGGTATCCAGGTCATTTCATTATAAGTGGTAACTCAGACGTTTGTGTGTACATATATCAACACCAGGATGGGTAAACTGCCCCACACTGCCACACTTCATTAATTTTTTTTTATCTCCGGCATTTTACCACTCTGCTGTACACTGATTATCACAAGGATAGACACTATATTTATGCAAGAAACACTTTTCTTTTCACTGCACTATACTGGGGTCGTTGCTTTATCAATCACACGGCAGCTAGAGGCCTACTGTAATTTTCCCGTTACACTTCCATTTAAATTTATTTCACGCTGATTTCTCAGTGTTGGTAGTTTTTTTTTTCTAGCTAGTCTACTCCCTTCACTACGGTTACCCTTAATGGTAGTACACGTTTTTCAATTTTCATTTAACAGTAATACAATTTACTGCTTCCCTCGAATGGCAACACTTGCTGTTTGCCAGCAACACTGGGCTTGGTCTGGGTCCGGCACTTCCAATATTTTGTTTAATTTCCACTTAAAGAATGTAAGGATCACGTATGTGCTGATCACAGTCGTCAGATTAGCCATTCACACCATCAATGTTTTTTTTTCCACCTTTTTTCACCTTTTAGGAACCACTGTTAATGCCAAAGGAAACAGAGCTCACGAACACACTAGTAGAGCTTACGAAAAGCCAGCTGTTAGAGCATCTCTGAGACGGGTTGTCAGGGGAAAGTTTGTTACCCACTTAAAATCTTGGGAATCAGCAGACTGATCTGAATAAAACTCACAGGTTATTCTTCTAGGCAAGGGTACAGTAAAATATAGCATTGAAATAATATCTCCTGGGTAATGGAAACTGTTTAAACATATATAGTTCAGGTACAAATTTTGTTAAAATTTCATTAATTTTTCTGTTGGGTTACCTATTTTCTTGATATGTTTAAATTTTTGCAATAACAAACTAAGCAAGTTGAACTACAAGCTTTACTAAAATATTAAATCATGGGTTGATGCGGGACATCTGGCTTGGTAACCCACGTGACTTGTACATCCCAAGTGGCTTCGTGATCCACATGGCTTCGTGATCCATGTGGCTTTGTAATCACCCCACGTGGCTTGCTGCACGTGGCTTCGAGGACCAAGGGCACTCGGATACACAGCTCTGGCAAGAATTCACTAGGAAATTCACAGAAAACACGGCAGAGAGGGAGTGGGCAGTGGTGGCATACACTAGGACGAGCGTGTGTGGTGAGAGACAGGACCGCGCGCCTACCTTCTCTCACCTCAAAACACATGAGGATACACGCTCACAGGTCTGGGCATACCCACCCAGAGACCTGCTCCCTGGTGGAAACTATGGGAACGAGGCATGTAGGCATACTGGCTACATTTTGCTCGGCTGGCAGACAGCATAGGCTGTCTATGCAGACAGTACAGACTGGCTGTCTACAATAATTATACAAATTAGAACATTTTAATCCACTCAGATAAGGCGTTCTGAGGCTATAAAGGAAAGTCTTGGAGGTGAGAACACCGCACTTATAGGGTTCACTGAATTCGTGTAAATAAATAAAAACTATAAAACGTGAGTTTTCGGTATTTTTCATTTTTTGCATATCTACTTTAATTAAAATTTCTACAGATCTATACGGAAAACCTATGAATCTGTAGATAAAATTAAATAATTGTGAATAGCATCAATCTTTGTTGGCTGATGCATAGTTTAAAATGAATGATACATTTGTCGGGTATAGGTTTTGTTGTTGAAAATTTTGTTGCATTTTCTGCAGTAACTGGAGCATGTTGCATCTTCTGTTTAATTTTTAATGTGCGTATTTTATAAATATAATTTCTCATCAGAAATTAATCAGTGTTTGATTTAATTTGGTTATTCTAGTTTAGATCAACATAATGTACTTTTATGTTCCTTTAACATTAATGTCCCTTCAACACCTTTGTATAAGAGTTTGTATGTTATGTTAACAAAGCTTAAATAAATTGTATTTGTTTGCTTTCTTTCAATAATTAGTAACGTATTTCAAACTGGCTGCCTCCTCTTTTCTGTTAGTGTAACTTTGTAAATGGTGAAAAGTCCGACCGAAACGTCGTCGTAGCTCCTCTCCCCTATGTGAGGTTATTTGTGTACTGAACAATGTTGGCACTTACTACCATGTATGGCAAGTTTTAGGAGTCTTTGACTCTGCACTATGCCTAGTTAGTGATTACCTTCAAGGTAGATATCTAAGAACAGTTCTCAATGGGACAGGTCAACAAGACATTCAGTCAGGCTAGTGTTCCACAGAAGTGTTCTTTGACCATTGTTATGGAATGTCTACTTCATTGCCCTCTTCAGTTCATCTCATAGCCCCATGTACACGCAGACGACTGTAGTCTGACATTTACTTATTCAAGAGAGGAAATACTGGCTGTGGGGGAATGTACAAGTAATGTGGACTGTAAATTATGCTACTTAGCTTGTTGATGCATCCACGACTCCCAGCTACTCAAAGTCGTTGGTTGATGCCTGCGGTCACATCCCACAGGGCTGTATGGGTGAATAAATGTTCACGTGAATATTATATTATTGCCCCAAAGGAGCGTATGCCATATCGCCAGTCATTGAATGGACTGAACGGCGGTTTACTCACGGTGTTTGGGCGGATCGCCCGCGTCTCACCGGGTGAATGATAAATCTGCCTAGATTATGATAACGTTCCCAACTGCGCAGCTTTATGAACATATACATGTCTGAGCAGACTTACCTGGGTATTTGTAACGGACCCTTAATTCACAGCCGGAGAACGCTGTCTTGATTGATACACTCGATTGGTACACTTGATTGTCTCTTTATGTTCAACAATTTCAGTCTTTTTGCAGTAGTAAGAAGCTGTGCACACTTCTGAATATACCACGATTTTATGATTATCACTAAACGCGCTGGAACAGAGTTCTTATCCGATTTCCCTATGTTAGTGGAGATTGAATAGGGAACGGACACGCACGACTAATGTTCTTTGTAAAGTTAAATCCCCTCGTGCCGTAGCTCCTGTCCCTTTCATTTATAAGTTCAATCTGATGCCCTCGTGCGCCCGCAGCTCAGCAGCGGGGCTTGGCATCGCTGACCTCAGCTCAATTTCAACACCTGCAGAACACTGCAACAATTTGCAATTCAAATGTTTATGTTCTCTAAATATTTAGATCACTGGAGCAACAGATTGTAAAGTCAAGTGTAGAAACTGATACAACAGTTTCTTAACTTTCCTGCTATGGCAAAGAGTCCATTTCATCAAATGTCTCAAACATGCACTCCTTGCAACTGGTCAGGCATACGTGACTTCTTGGTTGGGTCCGTACATCATCGTGTCTAGTGTACTCTCTGTGGAGACTTTTCTACTGTGCTTCCGTTCTTAGCTACCTGAGATTGGATGATGGTTTCCCGACTACGAGCAGCTATATCTCCAACTTAAGGTGGAATTAACGGAAGCTAGAAGAAATTAAACGATTGAAGGGTATATGCAGGTTATCCCCGAACAATGTCGCCGATGATCAGACCAACGAATGGATGCTAGTCGAATCTGAAGGGACGAAGCTGAAGTTGAAGAAGATCCAGGAGACTGCTGTGAAACCAGCAACTCTTTTCCTTGTTATCAGACGAATGTGAAGATATCCCAGCAAGACAATCTCTACAAAGACCGTCGAACGTCATGCACAACCCCCGTCGAGGTAAGAACATTGTTTTAGTTGGGATAGTCAGATTAAGTTTATGGATGGGAATTTTGTCTTAAGGATAGGAATAGGAGGCAGAGGGTGTGTTATCCTGGGGCTGGGATGAAGGATATTGTTAGCCCCTCTGGCGACATCATGAGGTAATGGAGCAATCCTATTATCTGTCTCAGTGCGGGGGCAACGATGTTGGCAGACGTAGGAGTGAGGAGCTGATTAGCAGCTATAGGTCACAATAGACAGAATTAGGAAGAAGGGGGGGAACCCTGTCATATGTGGTATTTTGCCAAGGAGGGAGTTGAAAAAGAATGGATGTCCAGGGCAATTGGGTGTCAATTGCTGGCTGGACAAATACTGTAAGGAAAATGCAGTAACATTCATTGACAACTGGGACCTCTTCTATGGCGGAAGTGACATGTTTTGCCAGGGATGGGGTTTCCTTATCTAGGTCTGGGGTGGGGGCACTGGAACTGCAGTGGAAGGAGCTGTTAGGGCTTTAAACTAAAAAAAGTTAGTGGTATGGGTTAGGGGGGGAAAACAGTGAAGTCCCAGTGTAGTAATGTTATAAATTCTAGGGGAACTAGTAATAGGCAGAATAAGGTGGGTATTGGAAACCCAAAGTGGCACTAGGTGACAAGGACAGTAATAGGTATAGGGGGAAAAACAGAAATGAGCAGGAAGGGAAAAAAAAAAGGAGGGTCTTTAAATGTACATTACCCAATAGTCGTAGTGCTAGGAATAAGATGGACAGTTGAGATTAGTTGCAAGTACTGGTAATATTGATGTTTTTGCAATAACGAGACATGGTTTAATATGAAAAATCGGGACATGCCTGCCGAATGTCACATTCAGTAGACAAAGTATCGGGAATGGGGGTGGGGTTGCAGTCTATGTCCGTGATCATTTAAATTGTTGCATAAAAACGGGTATAAAGTCTGAAATAACACATACAGAGTCTGACTGGATAGAATTTTCAGGGGGGTGTGAAAAATTTATTTTAGGCGTGATTTACAGACCACCAAACGTAGATAGGGAACAAGGAGACTACTTTGGGAAAAAATTGTTAAGGCCACAAGGCACGATAACGTAGTAATTCTGGGGGACTTTAACTTTAGTCAGATTAATTGAATTTCTTGACAGGGAATTTAGAATCTAACAACTTTTTAGAAGTAGTTCAGGATTGCTTTTTGAAGCAGTTTGTGACAGAACCTACAAGGGAAAACCCCTTGACTTGGTTCTGGCAAGCAAAAAAAACCCTTGTTAATAATTTAGAAATTACAGAGGAACTCGGCTCGCGACCACAAGTCAATCACCTTTAGCATTGAATGGATGTATGAAAAGTAGGGATAATTCAGTAACGGTCCCAGATTTTCGCTTAGTAGATTATAATGGACTTAGAGAACACTTATCATCTGTGGACTAGGTGAAGAAGAGGGTATCAATATGACAGTTTTCTTAACACTATCGGCTCCCCAAAAAAGAACATTTATCCCATATAAAAATTAGATCAAGTAGAAATGACCCAAAATGGATGAATAATAGGCTCAAGTATCTTTTAGGGCAGAAAAAAAGGAATTTATAGGCGCATAAAGAGGTGAGGGTCATCTTATAAATCAGTATACTGACATTAAGGGGGACGTTAAAAGGGGATAAAAAAAAGCTAAACGGGACTATGAAATTAAAGTTGCTAGGGATTAAAAACTAACCCAAAAATTTTTTTCTAGGTTTATAGAACAAAAAGTTAGGGATAAGATAGGTCACCTTAAAAATAACTCTGGGCATCTTACTGACAAGGAGAATGATATGTGCTCTATTTTTAATAATTATTTTCTCTCGGTTTCACACAGGAAGACACTAATATCCCAGTAATTAATTTTTACAGAGGCCCAGAAGAAGATAAATTATGTAATATCACAGTCACTAGTGAAATGGTTATGAAACAAGTAGACCGACTGAAACAAAATAAATCGCCGGGTCCTGATGAGTTTTTTGCAAGGGTTTTTAAAGGGAATGCAAAATGGAACTCTGTGAACCATTATCTAACTTTTTTATTTTATCTCTTCAAACAGGTGTAGTGTCTGATATGTGGAAGATGGCTAATGTAATTCCTATTTTTAAAGCAGGGGACAAGTCACTACCGTCAATTTACCCCCAATAGCCTGACCTCAATTGTAGGCAAATTACTGAGTCAATTATAGCTGATATTAAGAAGCCATCTAGATAACCATAACTTGATTAATGATACCAGCATGGATTCACGAGGGGCCGTTCCTGCTTATCTAATTTATTAACCTTCTTCACTAAACTTTTGAGGTTTGATCACGATAAAGAAGTCGATATTGTTTATTTAGACTTTAGTAAGGCTTTTGATAGATACCGCACCAGAGACTGTTAAAGAAAGTGGCAGCTCATGGCATTGGGGGAAAAGTGCTGCATGGATCAGTCATGGCTCACCAATAGGAAGCGAGAGTGTGATAAATGGGGTTAAATCCGAATGGGGACTTGTAACAAGTGGTGTTCCACAGGGATCAGTCTTAGGCCCTTGTTATTTATAATATATATCAATGACCTTGACGAGGGGAAATTACTAGTGATATGAACAAATTCGCCGACGACACGAAGATAGGTAGATAATTGATTCAAACATGATGTCATAGAACTTAGGAAGATTTAGACAAACTTAATTCGTGGTCAGAAAAGTGGCAGATGCAGTTCAATGTAGATAAATGCAAGGTTCTGAAGCTCGGAGTGTCCATAACCCAAGACTTATAAGTTAAATAACGTAGAACTTAGCCATACAGATTGCGGAAGGACTTGGGGGTGATGGTAAGCAGCAACCTTAAACCAAGACAGCAATGCCTAAGTGTACGTAATAAGGCAAATAAATTACTGGGATTTATATCAAGAAGTGTTAGAACAGAAGTCCCGAGGTTATATTACAGCTTTATATATCATTAGTAAGGCCCACCTAGTTCCAGCTCAGTTCTGGCTCCATATTAAAAAAGGACATAAAAATTTGAAAACATTAGGGAGAATGATAAATTAAACATAGCATTAAAATTTTCCTTACGAAAAAGATTGAAACCCAAAAATTTCATTCACTTGTAAGGTAGAATGAGGGGGACAATCGGGAAAAGTGGAAAAAGGGTAAAAGGGGTATAAATAAGGTCTTGAGGGGGTTTCCAAAAAGGGAAACCCCAAAATGGTTGTTAGATGTTTGATTTAGAAAGGAAAGGAAAGTTTGGTTTAAATAGGGTAGTTGATGAGTGGAAAGTCTCCCTAGTAGGGTTATTAACAAGGACCTTGGGTATTTTAAATTTGGTTTGGGATAAATTAGGGAAGGGGGGTTTATGGGAAGACATGAGTAAATAAAATTATAAAGTTTTTTTTTGGTGCATTAAAATTGGGGGAAAAAATTCTGTTAGGGGGGTGGAATGTGGGCCTGCCTTTGGGCCAAAGGCCGCTAGTTTTCCCTTTTCTTATGTTCTTTGTTCTTTATCTGTTACCAGTTGTTTTTGATCAGGGCCAGACCCCCTTTGGCCCTTTTTGGGCGGGGCCCCCTTCAGGGCTGACCCCCCCTTTTGGGGGAAATTTTCTCCCCCTGGCTCCCTTCAGTTCTAAACAAATTTAACCTGTATAACCTTAAAAAAAGATGATAGGTTCATTTTTTTTGGAAAAACAAATGATGTTAGTAATCCCGGGGTAATTTTGGGGATGAATGGGGGCATTGGGAAACCGGGTAATAAATATCCTTTGGGGGGGAAATTTTTAAACGTTTGAAAAATTGAAATCTTCAAAAAGGCGGAAAAAACATCTAATTTATACGTATCTTCACGCTGACAGTAGTGGAAAAACACACAACCCAAAAAATCCCACTTTCGGTTTTACCCCCCCCGTTCCGCCCATTCACCAGGTGGGCCCCCAAAAATTTCCGTTGAAAAAAAAAAATTTCCCTTTTTGGGGTTTAAAAATTTTATTATTACGGGAAAAATTTTCATAATAGAACTGAGTTGAAAATTCAAACTATTTGGTGTAAATTTATTTTAAGATCGCCCAAAAAGGGAAAAAGTTTGAAGTTGATCTTTGTTTTAAAAGCCATGAAAATAAATTTAAGTTGATCGAAAGACATTCTTTAGAAAATATCTGTTTTCGATTTTTTTTTTTAAAATTTGGCAAATCTGTTTTTACAACCGTTTAAAAATAACTTTCCCTTATTGAAAAAAAAAATAAAATCATTTTTTTCTTTTAAATATGACGTTTAGCCAATACACGGTTTTAAACAACAAACCAGGGTGAAAATTTTTCAACAACTTGACTTAATCGTGGTCATGACAAGGTTAAAACGGTGCTATTATCGAGCCTGTTCAAACTTAACCGCTGGTGGTCTGTTTTTTTTGGGAAAAAAATCAAAATTGGGAAAACACAAAAAAAAGGAAACCTTTTAAAAAAAAATAAATATGAAGAAAAAGAAAAAAGGGTTAAAGAATGGAAAAAATAGAGTTTGGTTAGATTCTTAAATTTTGAAAATCAAGGAAAAAAAAGGAAGATACAGGCAATTCAAGCATTGGTTATGAACTGGTTGGGAAAATTTTTTGACTATCAAACACATGTATATCTCTAGATAATTTGTTTCAGTCTCAGGACGCTTTTAAAATAAAAAAACATTCAGGTGTTCAAAATCCTCTAAGACTGTATATATCATATCCCAGTTGGGGAATAACGAAAAGCTTTCCCTCCAAAAAACAAAACCCCAAAGGGGGGTTTAGAAATTATTACAGAATCCCAAGTAAAAAAACTTTTAAGAATAATTCCCGATATTAAGGTTTCCCTAGGATAGACAAAAAAAGATTGTTTGAAAAAGGCCATATTGAAAATCAAGCCAAATGAGTCCATTGGTACAGCCGAATCCATGTGACGGTTTGAAACTTCCGGGCCCAAAACCAACCCGGAACACGGTGGAACACCCCGAACAGAAAATGGTATAGAATTTTACATAGAACTTTAAATATGACACAGATAAATGAAATTACATAAACATTTAAAAACAAAAATGTAGAAAAACTTAAGAAGCTCATTAAAAACAAGAAACTACTAAGGCTGCATTTACAGGCCTAAAAAA
>WNWK01017538.1:0-42213 GCA_009830355.1 Cherax destructor | reverse complement strand
CTCCAGGTGCATAAACACTTACTATAACCCACTTTTCATCCAACCTTTACTTTACTCCACATAATCCTTGAATTTATACATTTATATACCTCTTTACCTGCCATAACTGATTATTCAACATTATTGCCACTCCTTCTTTAGCTCTAACTCTATTTGAAACCCCTGACCTAATCCCATTTATTTCTCCCCACTGAAACTCTCCTACCCCCTTCAGCTTTGTCTCACTTAAAGCCAGGACATCCAGCTTCTTTTCATTCATACCATCTACAATCATCTCTTTCTTATCATTCGC
Organism: Cherax destructor; assembly: GCA_009830355.1. Classification (NCBI taxonomy): domain Eukaryota; kingdom Metazoa; phylum Arthropoda; class Malacostraca; order Decapoda; family Parastacidae; genus Cherax; species Cherax destructor. Next base: position 41,921 of record WNWK01017538.1, on the reverse strand, counting down.
ACAACATCCACGCACATTCAAACATCCCACTTTGACGGTTTTCTTCTTACTATACCCGGCATTTTAGTTGACGTTTACAACACGCATGGCTTACAGAGGAAAGATTCTTATTCCACTTCCCCATGGATATGAAATTAAAAGCAATAAGAACAAGAACTATTAAGATAAAATCAAAGAAAACTCAGATGAGTGTGTATACATAAACGTGTACATGTTTGCGTACCGTGACCTAAGTGTAAGTAGAAGTAACAAGACGTACCTGAAATCTTGCATGTTTATGAGACAGAAAAAAGGCACCAGCAATCCCACCATCATGGAAAACAAATACAGGCTTTCGTTTTACACTCACTTGGCAGGACTGTAGTACCTCCTGGGTGGTTGCTGACTACCATATATATATATATATATATATATATATATATAAATGCTAAAGTAGGAGAAACATGTAGAGAGGGTGTGGTAGGTAAGTTTGGGTGCAGGTGTAAATGATAATGGGAGCCCTTTGATTGAACTTTGTATAGAAAGGGGCTTAGTTATAGGTAATACATATTTTAAGAAGAAGAGGATAAATAAGTATACAAGATATGATGTAGGGCGTAATGACAGTAGTTTGTTGTACTACATATTGGTAGATAAAAGACTGTTGAGTAGACTTCCGGATGTACATGTTTATAGAGGGGCCACAGATATATCAGATCACTTTTTAGTTATAGCTACAGTGTGAGTAAAATTTAGATGGGATACAAAGAAAATAGAAGCAGTAAGTAAGAGAGTGAAGGTTTATAAACTAAAAGAGAGGCAGTTAGGGTAAGATATAAACAACTATTGGAGGATAGATGGGTTAGTGAGAGTGTAGGCAATGGGGTCGAAGATGTATGGGGTAGTTTTAAAAATGTAGTGTTAGAGTGTTCAGCAGAAGTTTGTGGTTACAGGCTAGTGGGTGCAGGAGGAAGAAGAGTGATTGGTGGAATGATGATGTAAAGAGAGTAGTAAGGGAGAAAAAGTTAGCATATGAGAGGTTTTACAAAGTAGAAGTGATGCAAGGAGGAAGAGTATATGGAGAGAAAAAGAGAGGTTAAGAGAGTGGTGAAACAATGTAAAAAGAGAGCAAATGAGAGAGTGGGTGAGATGTTATCAACAAATTTTGTTGCAAATTAGAAAAAGTTTTGGAGTGAGATTAATAAGTTGAGGAAGCCTAGGGAACAAATGGATTTGACAGTTAAAAATAGGAGAGGAGAGTTATTAAATGGAGAGTTAGAGGTATCGGGAAGATGGAGGGAATATTTTGATGAGTTGTTAAATGTTGATGAAGACAGGGAAGCTGTGATTTTGTGTATAGGGCAAGGAGGAATAACATCTTGTAGGAGTATGGAAGAGCCAGTTGTGAGTGTGAGGGAAGTTCGTGAGGCAGTGGGTAGAATGAAAGGGGGTAAGGCAGCTGGGATTGATGGGATAAAGATAGAAATGTTAAAAGCAGGTGGGGATATAGTTTTGGAGTGGTTGGTGCTATTATTTAATAAATGTATGGAAGAGGGTAAGGTACCTAGGGATTGGCAGAGAGCGTGTATTGTTCCTTTGTATAAAGGCAAAGGGGACAAAAGAGAGTGCAAAAATTATAGGGGAATAAGTCTGTTGAGTGTACCTGGTAAAGTGTATGGTAGAGTTATTATTGAAAGAATTAAGAGTAAGACAGAAAGCAGGATAGCAGATGAACAAGGGGGCTTTAGGAAAGGTAGGGGGTGTTTAGACCAAGTGTTTACAGTGAAACATATAGGTGAACAGTATTTGGATAAGGGTAAAGTGGTTTTTGTGGCATTTATGGATTTGGAAAAGGCGTATGATAGGGTGGATAGGGGGGCAATGTGGCAGATGTTGCAGGTGTATGGAATAGGAGGAAGGTTACTGAAAGCAGTGAAGAGTTTTATGAGGATAGTGAGGCTCAGGTTAGAGGGTGTAGGAGGGAGGGGACTATTTCCCAGTAAAAGTAGGCCTTAGACAAGGATGTGTGATGTCACCGTGGTTGTTCAATATATTTATAGATGGGGTTGTAAGAGAAGTGAATGCGAGGGTCTTGGCAAGAGGTGTGGGGTTAAAAGATAAAGAATCAAATACAAAGTGGGAGTTGTCACAGTTGCTTTTGCTGATGACACTGTGCTTTTGGGAGATTCTGAAGAGAAGTTGCAGAGGTTGGTGGATGAATTTGGTAGGGTGTGTAAAAGAAGAAAATTGAAGGTGAATATAGGAAAGAGTAAGGTGATGAGGATAACAAAAAGAGGTGACGAAAGATTGGATATCAGATTGGAGGGAGAGAGTATGGAGGAGGTGAATGTATTCAGATATTTGGGAGTGGACATGTCATCAGATGGGTCTATGAAAGATGAGGTGAATCATAGAATTGATGAGGGGAAAAGGGTGAGTGGAGCACTTCGGAGTCTGTGGAGACAAAGAACTTTGTCCATGGAAGTAAAGAGGGGAATGTATGAGAGTATAGTTATACCAACACTCTTATATGGGTGTGAAGCATGGGTGATGAATGTTGCAACGAGGAGAAGGCTGGAGGCAGTGGAGATGTCATGTCTGAGGTCAATGTGTGGTGTGAATATAATGCAGAGAATTCGGGGTTTGGAAATTAGGAGGAGGTGCGGGATTACCAAAACTATTATCCAGAGAGCTGAGGAGGGGTTGTTGAGGTGGTTCTGACATGTAAAGAGAATGGAACGAGACAGAATGACTTCGAGAGTGTATAAATATGTAGTGGAGGGAAGGCGGGGTAGGGGTCGGCCTAGGAAAGGCTGGAGGGAGGGGGTAAAGGATGTTTTGTGTGCAAGGGGCTTGGACTTCCAGCAAGCATGTGTGAGCGTATTTGATAGGAGTGAATGGAGACAAATGGTTTTTAATACTTGACGTGCTGTTGAAGTGTTAGCAAAGTAATATTTATGAAGGGATTCAGGGAAACCGGCAGGCCGGACTTGAGTCCTGGAGATGGGAAGTACAGTGTCTGCACTCTGAAGGAGGGGTGTTAATGTTGCAGTTTTATAACTGTAGTGTAAAGCACCCCTCTGGCAAGACAGTAATGGAGTGAATGATGATGAAAGTTTTTCTTTTTCGGGCCACCCTGCCTTGGTGGGAATCGGTCGATGTGTTAATAAAAAAATACAAATATATATATATATATATATATATATATATATATATATATATATATATATATATATATATATATATATATATATATATATATATATATATACAGTGGAACCTCGGTTTTCGTTCACCTCCAAACTCGAACAATTATGTAAGTGTATTTTCGTAAGTGCTTTTGTAAGTGTAGTTTTGGGGTATGAAATGACTAATCTAATTTACATTAGTCCTTATGAGAACAAATTCGTTCGCTAACGGCACTCAAACAGCATTCTGGAACAAATTTTCAACGAAAACCGAGGGTCCACTGTATATATATATATATATATATATATATATATATAATATATATATATATATATATTGTGTGTGTTTGTTGTGTGTGTGTGTGTGTGTGTGTGTGTGTGTGTGTGTGTGTGTGTGTAAACAGACACACACATTTTCCTTTATCATCTGTGTTGTTTTGTTATTTTGTATAAATTCAGTGTCAAGTTTTTAACAGTATATTATCCTTGGATTAATGTTAAGTGGTTCTAGCATGCAAGTGATTTGTGATGGTAGAGGTACAAGGTTCCCTGGTTCTCTGAACCATTTATCTGCAAAGTACTCACACAATGGTACAGGGTACCTATATGTTGGTAGAAAGCACCCACACGATAGTACAAAAGAACCATAGGAATGATGGTATAAAGGACAGACACGATGGTACAAAGTACCCACAATATGGTACAAAGTAACCAAACAATGATACAAAGTACACATGCTATGGTACAAAGCACCTACAATATGGTACAAAGTACCATATTGTGGGTGTTTTGTAGCATATTACAAAGTACCCATAACATGGTACAAAATACCCACAATATGGTACAAAGTACCCACACTATGATACAAAGTGCCCATAATATAGTACAAAGTACCCACATGATAGAACAAAGTATCCACACGATTGTACAAAGCACCTGCACGACGGTAAAAAGTACCCGCACGATGAACATATGGAAGGAGGAACATTTCAGCAGACCTATTGGCCGTATGAGACAGACGTAGTATTGAATCTTCATTATACTAAATTTTTAGTCAATTCGCTGCCCGACCTTGGTCGTGAGCAGGTGTGCTGGCAAGGGTCTCTGGTGGACAGTGGACACAACCTTTAGTTTCAAAATGGTGGCAATGTACTGGAGGCGGATAAACACTGTGTGTATTGAGGTGCTGGTTGGAGCCATCTACCGTCTAGTGCAGACGTGCTATTGCCTGCCATTCTTCGAGACGCTTATGGAATATCCATGGAGGATTTATATGGCATATCACTAAATGGAGCCACTAGAGTATTTGTGAAATTTGTGACCAGTGGAGCATACGAACGAGTGGTTGATACTTATCAGGAAAAGAGAATGGTCGTTTCTGAAGGCTTGGAGGTGAGGTTACGGCACGTTTCGGCAATGTATACGTGGATAAGAATATGTAATTTACCTTTTGAGGCTAATGCAGTTGATGTGAAGAGGGTCTTTCAGGCATATGGTGTGATACATGCCACTAACGTCGGGAGGTGAGCCCAGAGGGCCTATGCTAAAGTAAATGCTGGAAGGGTCGTTCAGTCTCATGATGACATTGAGGACACCAATACCATCGTATGTTCTCATGCCGGACTTCCATACGCAAGTCTAATGTATGCTGGGAGGCAGTTGAACAGTTTTGAGCCCCGTACACTTATGGTGTTGTCTCTCAGTGTACTCGTGGTGCCCCTGCTTTTCATTGGGGGAATGTTGCATCTCCTGCCGAGTCTTTTGCTTTCATAGAGAGTGATTTTCATGTGCAGGTTTGGTTATGTACGTTGGGCAGGTGCGAACGTGTAGGCTATGTGGGCAGCCGGGACATATGGTTATGGTGTGTGACCGACGGGGGCCGCCCACCCGGTGACAACATGGTGCCGCGGTGCAGGAACAAGGGGAGACGACATTGATGAATGAGGACGTACACCAACAGGAGCCAGCGTCTAAGAGTGAGCAGATTAGTACTGGCAAGTGGAGTGACGTCTTGGAGGAAGAAGAGGTAGTATCTCTACCACTGGTGATGCAGCCGGATGAGGACCGTGGCTCCCTGGATCGTGAGGTGCAGGGTGGTGGATGATGTATTGGTTAACTTATCAGGGCCTCTCATGGATGATTTGCAGAGGATGCTTGATAGCCCGGTGCCGGTGGCGGACGACTATGTGGAGGGTGACTGCCCGGAGTTGGTAGTAAGGCCGGGTGAAGTGCTGAATGGGCGTGTAAGTAAGGAAGCAGGTGATGGTATGGATGATCAGGTGCAGGTGTGTGTGGTTGAGGCAGAGGTACATAGGGGAGTGTCGGATTTGAGTGGTGAGGAATTGGGCGAGGTCATGGAGGTAGCGGGAAAGTCTCGCAAGAGATCCAGTGGATCAGTGGAGGATGACGTGTTGACGCCAGGTCAGAGGACTGGAAAGAAAGTATGGGCAGATGTGGCTAAGGGCGGGAAGGGCAGGGTTAAGGGTAAAGTCATGGACAAAGAAGGAGGGGGTTATGGTGGGGGAGAACTAGTGATGAAGCTAGGTGGGTCTAGATTGGTGAAGCATCGTGGGAAGCCTCCAATGAAACCTTCAAGTGTCTCTGTATGAATGTAAACGGCCTTCGGGCAGAGGTTAAAAGGTTATGGGTGGAAGCAACTTTAAAAAGAGAGGGGATTGACGTATACATCTTACAGGAACACAATTTTAAGTGTGGTAGGGAATTGTTGCTAAGGGGTTATAATTTATACACAGGGAGTTCTGTGAATCTTAAGGGTGGGGAGTTGGTGGGCATTAGGGAGACCAGCCCTTTTCGTATGAGGTCCTAGGAGGAGGTATGGGATGGGAGGATTGTGAGGGTTGATGGAGTATGGGGAGACATACCTGTTAGTTTCATTGGGGTTTATATGCCTGCAGCCAACGCAAGGAGTGTGAAGGAAGCTTTTGTGTGTGATTTTATAGTTTATGCTTTAAGGGGATTGCCTGAGGTGGTAATAGTAGCTGGTGATTGGAACTGCATTATTCGGAAGCGTGACATAGAGCCTCGAGGGTTGGGATGTGTACTTGCAGTTTTGAGGGATATGTTGGGAGCGGTGGGAGTCAAGGATGTGGTTGTTGGGAAGGACGCTTTGGTGGAGCATACATTTTTTAGAAGAGGATATGTGGCACGCTAGATAGGGTTTATGTAACATCAAGTATAAGTGTAAGGGATGTGAGTCTTCTCGATGTTGGGTTCTCAGATCACTGTGGTGTAGTGGCAGTGTTGAGCTGGGATGGGGCTGTCAAGTTTTATCCAGGTCATTGGAAATTGAATGTTGGTTTGTTAAAGAGGGATGGGGAAAGGGATGTTTTTGCAGCTTGGTGGGATGGGGTGTGGGGAAGGAGCAGAGGGTTAGGGGATGAGGTGAGGTGGTGGTCTTTACAGGTGAAGGCGGCGGTGAGGGAGTATTATCAGAGGGTTGGGGTGGATGAGGCGGGTTATAGGTATGGTTTGCATCGATTCTTAGAAAGTCAGCTTAGGGCTTGTTATGCAGGGGGACGGAGGGGAGCATCAGGTAGAAATTGGTATGCTACGTGGGCAGTTAAGGGACATACAAAATTATAGATTCCATGCGGTCAGGGTCAGGTGTCAATTGGAAGAGGTTTTATGGGGTGATAGGCCCTCGGGTACTGTTTTGAGGAGGTTTAGGCAACGTAGGAAGGGTATGATTATCTCGTCATTGAGGGTCGAAGAGGACCTGGGAGGGTATCATCAAGGGCAGGTGTTAAGTACAACTGATGGGATGAGCGGGTATGCGGGGTATTGGTTTCAGCACAAGTTTAGGAGCATGGGTGGGAGTGAGGCAAGTCGAAGAATCATTTTGGAGGGGATACAGGAACGACTGGGGAAGGAGGATAGAAAGGGGTTAGGAGGACGTATAATGGAGGAGGAAGTATGGCAGGCGGTGCAGAGATTAAGGTTAGGAAAGGCGCTTGGGGTGGATGGCTTACCGGGAGATTTTTATGTGTTTCATTGGGACGTGTTAAAGGATTTTTTGGTGCGGATCTTTAATCGCATGAAGGATAGGGGATATATGGAGGAAGAGCAATGAACAGGGGTGGTAGTGATGGTCCCAAAGGGGAAGGATGGTGATAGGATGAAAGGCTATAGAGCTATCACGTTATTGTGTTCGGATTATAAGATCTTTGCAAAGATACTTGCTAATCGAATGAAGAGGGTGTTGGAGAAGGTTTTAGATGATGGACAACATGGAGTACTGGGGCGTAGCATAAGGGCAGGGCATAGGAGGATTAGGAAGTTTGTAGATAACAAGAGGGAAGGAGGGGTTCTTGGTCTAGACTGGGAAACTGCATACGATAGCATAGATAGGGAATTTTTGTTTGGGGTTTTGATGGGGTTGGGGTTTGGGGAGGAAATCGTGGGGTGGGTTAGGTCTTTATATGATGGGGCATTGGTAAGAGTACAGGTAAATCGGAAGTTGGGGGTTCAGGTGAGTTATGAACGGGGTTTGCAGCAGGGTTGTCCTCTGTCGTAAATACTATTTGGGTGTACACAGGACCCTTTCTATAGATTGGTTAGGGAAGGGGTTTGGGATGGGGAGGTGGGAAGGGGTTGTGAGTCAGGCATAGTAGGCTATGTCAATGATACGACCGTTCTGGTGGGTAGTAGTGAGGGTTTATTAAATGTGAATAGGATTGTGGGTATTTTTTGGGGAGGCGACAGGTATGAGGATAAATAGGGGAAAGTCAAGTCTGTTGGGTGTAGGTGCGTGGGTGGGAGGGACGTTGGAAAGTAGGAGCGGCTGGAAGTGCGTCGATAGGATTGGCGAGAGAATTGAATTCGGTGGTGGTGGTAGACAGAGCTCTAGATAGGTTGGGAGGCTTTAGGTCTACAGAGGTAACACTGTTGCAACGGGCGATGGTGGTAAATGTTTTAGTATTTAGCAAGCTATGGTTTGTTGTTGCTGTATATCCTCTCTGGGAGTGTGATGTTGAGAGGCTGCTTGTGAGGGTTTTTTGTTATATTTGGAGTCATGGGAGGCATTGGTTAGGTAGGGAGGTAGTGACTACTGGGGTTGGGGTGGGAGGGTTGGGGTTGATCCCTTTACGTAATAGGCTACAAAGTATTTTTGTTAAGCAAGAATATGTGCTAGGGGGGTAAGGGGGAAAGGAGGGTGAATGGGGTCATGCATGAGGTATGTAGGTGGTGGTGGGGTAGGGATGTGTTGAGATGTGAGGCTATGTTGAGGTTCCTACTTGTTGTTCGGGAGCAGGGGAGGGTTAAGATAGGCGTTTTGGATAGAGTGGGGGGGAAGGGGGTGTGGTGCAGGGTGTAGGTACTTATCCAATGTATAATTGGAAGTTGATGTGGCGTTGGATGAAGAAGTTGTAAATACCACCGAGACTGCGTAAAACGGGGTATAGGTTTTTATTGGGTATTTTGGCGATGCGTGCGCAGTTGTATAGGATGGGTGTCATCAGGGATGGGTTGTGTGGTTCGTGTGGTGTCCTGGAAACGGTGTATCATACTCTGTATCTCTGTGATACGTTGGTGGGGGTGAGGGAGTGGTTTAATGGGGTATTACGGAGGGTGGGGGCGGGGGGTTTGATGACCCTGCGGGCACTGTGTTTGGATGTGGGAAATTCCCGGTGGAAGTCAGTAGGGCGGTAGTTTACTTGGTGGTCGAGTATATACATATTTTGTGGGTAATGCGGGAGGCTCGCGGAGCACAGTGTATCCGGGTGTTGGCAGCAGGTATTTATAGGTCTAAGTGCAGAAATCAGGTGATATATGCTGGGACATGGTGTGAAGCTTTCTCTCAGGGTTATAGGGATTTGACTATAGGTATTCTGTTGGGGTGGTGAGGTTGGGAAGGGGGGGAGGTACCTCAGTAAAGGGCTGGTCGAAAAGGGGGGGGTATGGTCAGGGGTTTCTGAAATGGCTAGGGTTTATGTGCTTTCTCTCGGGTGTCACCTGATAGGGAGTCAACACGTTTCGTCAGGCAGCCAGTGGTAGGAGGTCAGGTGGACATATATTGTATGTGTGGTGATGATGCATGGAGTACTGGGGCGTAGCATAAGGGCAGGGCATAGGAGGATTAGGAAGTTTGTAGATAACAAGAGGGAAGGAGGGGTTCTTGGTCTAGACTGGGAAACTGCATATGATAGCATAGATAGGGAATTTTTGTTTGGGGTTTTGATGGGGTTGGGGTTTGGGGAGGAAATCGTGGGGTGGGTTAGGTCTTTATATGATGGGGCATTGGTAAGAGTACAGGTAAATCGGAAGTTGGGGGTTCAGGTGAGTTATGAACAGGGTTTGCAGCAGGGTTGTCCTCTGTCGCAAATACTATTTGGGTGTACACAGGACCCTTTCTATAGATTATTTAGGGAAGGGGTTTGGGATGGGGAGGTGGGAAGGGGTTGTGAGTCAGGCATAGTAGGCTATGTCGATGATACGACCGTTCTGGTGGGTAGTAGTGAGGGTTTATTAAATGTGAATAGGATTGTGGGTATTTTTGGGGAGGCGACAGGTATGAGGGTAAATAGGGGTAAGTCAAGTCTGTTGGGTGTAGGTGCGTGGGTGGGAGGGACGTTGGAAAGTAGGAGCGGCTGGAAGTGCGTCGATAGGATTGGCGAGAGAATTGAATTCGGTGGTGGTGGTAGACAGAGCTCTAGATATGTGATTGTAAAACTACAATCACATGTCTACTTTGTTGGTAGCAAGTAATTACTGGCTTAGTGGTTATAGGTTGGAGTATTATGGAAGACAGGTGTTTATGGTGTGGTTGGGTGTTTTGTACTCAAGTGAGTGTTTTGTGTTATTGTGGCCTCAGCATGAATGTGTGTGTCTCAGTCCATTGGACACCAGGTTACAGGTGTTACGTAACATGCTTAATTTGTAGATTGTATACGGTTTAGGTTACCGCATCACAGCACTTGCATTTTTAGGTTTGTTTGATGGTGAACGCTGTTATCCGTATATCGTTTGTCTTCATTGTGATATTAGTATCATTTGCATTTATGAAGTTCTTGATGTGGTACTAACATCTTTTGACACCATAGTCCAATTATATGTAATAAATTAAAATTGTTATATTGTACTGTTGATGTAACTATGCCACAAGTAATGTATTGTTTGAGTTATTATGTAGGCAGCTGTTTTCAATGTCTCTGTACATATAGTCAAATGTGTTCATATTTATGTAGGGTAAGTTTCCGCATCACGACACTTACATATTTAGGTTGTTTCTTTTATGTTTAGTTTGAGGACATCCTTAGTTTTATGTCTTTTCCTTAGTCTTAAGTTAAGATAATTATCATGTATTGCATTTATGAGGTACTTGGTGTAGTACCGTCATGTTACTTTTGTATTCTTACAGTTTAATTAATAAAAAAAAAATTAAGTCTGCCTTAACTGAAGTGTATAACTACGCGCTTTTCCATGTGTGATAAATCTGTATTTAATTTAATACTATGTCTCATTGAAAATAAACTTTAAAGGCAGGAATTTTATCACGTTAATGGTTACCTTGACTAAGCTCACTGCGTCAGTGACGTCGGTGGTTAAAGGTCGGAGAAGTGGCAGATGCAGTTCAGTGCTGATAAATGTATGGTTTTAATCTTAGGAAAAGAAAATAACTGTGATACCTATAAGCTAAATAATGTAGGTCTTAGTCAAAGTGAAGGAGAAAAAAAAAATCTAGGTGGTCAATGTTTCTGCCTGAGGGAGTGACCACCTCAAAACTACTTCGTCTAGGACGATGAACTGATTACTACATCATTTTTAAACCTCCATTACTTCGGCTGCCTCCTCTTATTGTGTAGGTAAAACGTTTCGTAATAAAGATACCAAACTGTTGCACATGTATTACTTAACTATCAGAAACCTTTCCTTCGAAGTTGGGCTGAAGGCACCAAACTTACATTCGTTGCAAAAGCGTGGAATTATGGGAGTGATTGAAGTGTATAAATGGAAAACAAGAAATAATATATAAAGGGATATAAAGAGCGGATTCCAAATATCTACCCAACACAGGACTCGCAGCAAAGGATTCAGGTTGGAGAGATTTAGATTTAGGAAAGATATGAGGAAGTACTGATTTGGCAATAGAATTGTAGGTAAGTGGAATAAACTCCCAGTTACATCAGTGGGTGTGGATGGGTGTGAGTTGGACTTGCCTAGTATGGGCTAGTAGACCTGCTGCAGAGTTCTTTCATTCTTGATAATAATAATAATAATAATAATAATAATAATAATAATAATAATAATAATAATAATAATAATAATAATAATAATAATAATAATAATAATAATAATAATAATAATAATAATAATAATCTAAATTTCTATAAGGTTACAAAAAACAATTGGTACAGGAATAGTTGACATATCTGCAATACTTGACAGAAAGACTCAGGTTATGCAGAGTATTTCTGGCAGCCTTAAGAATAACTTAAAACTACAGACATTTATAAGTTTAAGTTAGTTTACTCCAAAGCTAAGGGTTATAGTCTCTGACATTAACATTTTGGTTTATGATTATGACATTTTTTTTAAGACTGTTATAATGTTTGTAGAGGTTATGACTTATGAGGAAACAAATTAAATGATTGTGAAGGTTGCTGATGGTAAATTGAGTTTCAACATAACGTGTCTAAGAGAGATGTGCTCTTGTGAAGGTTTCATACTATTTCTGTGTCTGAATATGTCCACCCAGTGGATTCAAAGTAACCGGGAGAAATACGACTGTGTGGTAGAAACCCTGGTAATAAATACTGACAAATTGCTTTAGAAAGACAAATGAGGAAGATTCCAGGACCGAAACGTTTTCTAATAAATATGTCCTAGTGTTTGCTCACCAAATAAGACTGTAGCCCGGTTCTCTCAGAGTAAATAGTGTGTGTGTGCGTAAAAGAAGGAGAAGAATTAAAACCAAAATACTGTAAATGGAACAATTCACAACAAACCAATGAATGTGGAATGAAAACTGGTCCGTTCTAAGCCATGATGAAGCTACGAATGGCTTGCTTTTTCTCTCTCTCAGTCGTGACTTGATGACCGATTTGTGGAAGAGTTGTGGAACTGGTTCAGCCACGGCATTGTGGCGAACAGCTTCTAGTTCTAGGCGACGAGACGGAGAGAATATCGGTAATAGTCAGGATATTAGTCTTAATTTGAACTGCTTTCAGAGGGGGCTTAAAGAGGCTCTTTACCCCCGCCGGGTCGGCCATTCTGGGTAAGATATTGGTCCTAATCGAGTAGTCTCCACTATTGCAGATGCCTAGACGCGAGTCTGAGAGCTCAGACTCGCTCTTCATTACCCCTGAGGCGTACAAGGCGACGGAGGCTGTGGAGTTCATCGCAGAGCATCTCAGAAACGAAGATGAGTACATCCAGGTGAGTGTGCTGATACGTCAGGAGGAGATAAGTACATCTGGGTGAGTGTGCGGATACGTCAGTGAGAGATGAGTACATCCATGTGAGTGTGGGGATACGTCAGGGGGGAGATGGGTACATCCAGGTAAGTGTGCGGATACGTCAGGGGGAGATGAGTACATTCAGGTTAATGTGCGGATACGTCAGGGGGAGATGAGTACATTCAGGTTAGTGTGCGGATGCGTCATGGGGAGATGCATACATCCAAGAGAGTTAACGAAAAGTGAGTAAAGGGTTCAATGGGAGATGAGTTAATGTAATTATTTGTGTATCCAGGTGAGTATGAGTACAACCAAGTGAGCATGAGTACACTCGTGATTATGAGAGCATCATGAGATGAGTACATACAAGGGGGCCTGGGGGAAAAAGAAAACTTCTGAGTATGAGTGACTCCATGTGGGTATGAGTTAATCCAGGTGAATATTAGTACACGCAGACGAGTATGAGTACATCCAGCTGAGTTTACAGCTGTCGGGGAAAATGCGAGAAACGTCCAGTCGCACATACGGGGAAGCAAAAATAATGTCATAGGTGGATAAAGAGGATATGAAGTCCCTACTTGAGGCTTACCACACCCGACTCCATATGGTGTGGGGTTTGAGGGGGGGGGGACCGGTGTGGGGTTGGCATCCCACTTGCCTTTCCCAGACAGTCTGAGACTGACCGGTACCTCCACACTACCATTCTCTGAAAACTTACCCTACTTCTCTTGTTGTTGCCTTTGCTACATTGCACAGCTCCTGATGACGCACTGAGAAGTATGAAAGTACTTAAGCTAAAGATTTCCACCCCCATGGCTTGCTGTGCATATGTATATATATACATAGGTCAAACAGGTAAACCTCTAGAAACCAGATTATCCGAACACCAGTGCTCAGTCAGGATGGGCCAGGTGTCGAATGCAATCTTTAATCATGTTAATTCTTGTATATATATATATATATATATATGAAAAAATGCTTGCCAACATGATTAGGACTGTACCATCAGACAGGGAGACTGCCCGTCTCCTAGCTGTGAGTGCACATCACTCTGGGGACTTCCTACAAACAGTTCATATTTCGGCAATGGGAGCATGCCTCGACCCTAAGACCCTCCGTATTGCAGTGGCTCTGCGCCTTGCTGCCCCAATTCACACGGAATATACGTGTGTTTGCCGTGATGCGCAAGCCGACCAATATGGTCTACATGGTCTAAACTGTCTTGGCATGCAAGACACAATGAAGTCAACGACATCATAAAGAGAACTCTTGCTTCAGCTGGATACCCAGCCGAGAAAGAGCCCCGATCACTAACAGCCAACAATACCCACAACCCAGCAAACTGCCCCGACGGGATCACCATCTATCCTTGGAAGAATGGAAAGCTCTTAGTATGGGACTATACCTGTGTGTCGACACTGGCTGACACCTACATCCATCACAGTGTCGAGCGACAGGGAGGAGCTGCTGACCACAGGGAGGAGTACAAGATCGGCAAGTACAGGGACATAAGCCAACAGTATCAATTTGCCCCAGTGGGATCAGAGACCTTGGGATCATGGGGAAAAAATGCAACACCTTTCCTTAAAAAACTGGGTTCCAGTCTCATCGACACCACGAAGTACCCAAGGGCAGCCACTTTCATGTTCCAGCGCCTCAGCATGGCCATCCAAAGGGGAAATGCATGCTGCATACTGGGCTCGCGTATAGCTTCGGAGGAGCTGGAGGAGATTCATAATCTTTGATATATTGTACCAATGTATTCATGTTCATGTTCGTGTTTTCTGTCAAATGTATTATGTCTATTAATAAAGCATTCATATAATATATATAGAGGGTGGTAGGAGAAGAAAATATTCAAACAGCTCCAGGGAGAACCTCGAGTTTTCCCTGAGGTACGTTTATTGTCTTCTCTGAGGATGAGGGTCCCCAGTAAAGTCCTAGAGTTGGTACCTCCTATATATATATATATATATATATATATATATATATATATATATATATATATATATATATATATATATATATATATATATATATATATATATATATATATATATATATATATATATATATATATATATATATATAATGCCATGCACTCTTTGCCCACTCTCATACATAGGTCAAACAGGTAAACCTCTAGAAACCAGATTATCCGAACACCAGTGCTCAGTCAGGATGGGCCAGGTGTCGAATGCAATCTTTAATCATGTTAATTCTTGTATTCATCCACCGGGGTAGGCTGCTGCAGAAATAATTGCACCCAAAAGTTTTATCATGAAAAGAAACATAACTGAGTCCTCTCTCTTGAAACACGATAGGAATGCCGAATATAACTCAAATTATGGTCTTTACAAACTCGACACCTATTTAATGGAGTCAATTGTTCACAGTCTTAAACAACAATGCTATACAAAAACGCAGGATTGTTCATTATGCCAGGGGGTCTCATGATGTTCTGGTTATGTTCGACCAGAGTCTGCAAACTGAACATCATGGTATGCGCATCGTGAACGTCTTATAATATATAACATCCTGTTAAAACCGTCTCTAACTTAAATATATAACATGTTAGGTCTGCCATGACCGTCGACAAAATGTGTAACCCACCCAGCTGCTACTGCATACTGGTATCGTAAGGTTACAGGTACTCTAAGTGGTGAGCTGCAATCTCAGACTGCATCCTGAGTGATATAACATCGGTAGTGAGGAAGTAGTAATGGGGGTTCATTTAGGTATGGGGGCACATGTGCGAATATCCTAGGATAGCCCCCCAAAAAAAGAGGCAGAGTGACCTATTGAGGTCCTAACCCGTCTAGGTACAGCGGCATGAGATACACATAGTTGATTGCAACATGGTGATTACAACTAGTTTAGTGGTTTAGTAATATAATAATGATAACAGTGACGTTAAAAAGAAAAATTCAGGAATTGTCTAGTTATTGTAAGAAAGAAAAGCCTGGATAGGAGAGATCATGCAGGCATATTGACTGACACTTGACATCGGGAATTGTCTGTTAACAAAATGAGGGCATTTATTCCTTTTATATTATTAGTTAGAAAATTGTACACAACAGCTACATTGTGTATGTGGATGATCCACTATTGTAATGTAACTTCTTACGTCACATGACCTGTTGCCAGCGGTTAGAAGCTTAGGACCGGCTATTAACTATCTCTTAGTTACTCTACCTCATGCTATCTGCGAACTGTAAGGCCTAGACACCCGACACGCGCCTCCCTCACGCGCCTCCCTCACGCGCCTCTCTCACGCGCCTCCCTCACGCGCCTCCCTCACGCGCCTCTCTCACGCTCCTCCCTCACGCGCCTCCCTCACGCGCCTCCCTCACGCGCCTCCCTCACGCGCCTCCCTCACGCCTACACTCACGCTACCGTACTCTGAAAAAAATTCTCCTGACAATGCATTGAGAAGTGTGAAAGTACTTGAGCTTAAGATTTCCACCCCTGTGACTTGTCCTACATTGTTAAGATCGCCTGCCTGCGATTGTTTTGCATATACATATATATATATATATATATATATATATATATATATATATATATATATATATATATATATATGCAAGACAACGACTATGAAAAAATAGAGGAATTCCAAGCGCTTTCGTGACTACTCACATTATCAAGGAACTATAAAAGGAAACATGACAAGAAGGCTTATAAAGGGGCAAGACCACACCTCACAGTAGCGTAACATCGCACGACTCTGTGAAGAGGAACATAAGAAAGAACCTGAAACTCTTCCCAAGAATTAAGATTAGTCCAATTTTTCATTAAATTCTTCCCAAATTGTATTAATTATAAATGAATCCAATTTATATAAACCAAAAGAAATATTCATATTATTTTCAAAACTACTTTTTAACATTTCCTTACGTTGTTTCAGATTCGTGAAGACTGGAAGTACGTCGCCATGGTGATCGATCGCCTACAGTTGTACATTTTCTTTGCCGTCACTACCGCCGGCACTATTGGCATTTTAATGGACGCTCCTCATATATTTGAATACGTTGACCAGGATAAGATTATTGACACCTATAGAGGGAAGTGAAGAGACTACCTTCATGTGTTGGGATTCAACGTGTATAATGTAAAATGCCAAGAAAAAATATATACAACTTTTACACTCAAATGAATATGACTATTCATCAGCAGAGAATGTGAGGAGCCTAAATACTGGAGATCTCGGATGTAAACCTTTGTGTATATATCTTTGTTTCTCTCACTCTCTCTTCCCATTTCTCTGGAATAAGCAAGAAAAGAAAACAAACTCGCTCTCTGAAAGAAAAAAAGGGACGAGGGGAAAAAACAGAATGTGATATGTAGTGTGCGATGCTCGTTGACACAACACCAAATATTTTAATAGAATAAACAAATAAATAAATAAATAAACAAATATATATATATATATATATATATATATATATATATATATATATATATATATATATATATATATATATATATATATGTATGTATATATATAATATATATATATATATATATATATATATATATATATATATATATATATATATATATATATATATATATATATATATATATATGTATATATGTATATATATATATATATATATATATATATATATATATATATATATATATATATATATATATATATATATATATATATATATATATATATATATATATATATATATATAAAAGTTCAAAGAACTCTTTTATCATGGTGCCAATTCTATGTTTGTGCTTTTGGTTGTGTTACATCAGTATTTTGGGTCGTGACATCAAGAATCCTCACGAACACATAACCAGACTGGAGAAGAATCGGCTGCAGGATCCTGTAGGTCCTCGTGAGGTCATCTGGACCTCTCCTGGAATACTCAGAAGTTCTTGCGGAGACTCTCAAGGTCCGTTCAGAAAGCTTGAAGTTCTCCTAGCAACGGTAAAGTCCTTCTTGAGGTCCCTAGTGTTCTCGGGATTCGTCTTAAGCCCTGGATACCCTTGGTCTGTTGTGAGGGCAGCCGGGTGTCTAACTGAAGTACCCAAACCCAAGTCTTCTTCAAGGACAGCCGAGGATGCTTGCCTGACGTGTAAGCTCCTTCATTGTATTATTCTCTCCTTGGAAAAAAAAGATATTCACTTATATATCACATTTATAACAATGTTAAAATACAAAGATGTCATGAGATATACCCGGCACGTACAAGGTGTATCCTGTTTTTTTAAAGATTCGCTACAAACAAATAATTTTTAACTTCAAATCTTCTGGCATCAGTGCTCAAAATAGTACGCAGAGCCAGCGACGATGTGTGTGTGTGTGTGTGTGTGTGTGTGTGTGTGTGAGTGTGTGTTCGTGAGTGTGTGTGTGGGCGTGTGTATGTGTGTAAGTGCGTGCGTGTGTGTGTTTGTTTGTGTGTGTGTGTGCATGCGCGTGCGCGTCTCTGCATAGAAGTCAAAACTATTTTTTTGGGAGTGGAGCATGCCCCGCCAGAGGTCAATATTATCCTCTTTGTTGTTTCTTTGTTGTGATGTGAGTGAGGTGGGGCTGAGCATCCTCCAGACCAGCCCCGCTCTGTATGTCAGGCCAGAACAATCAGGATAATGATTAGATATTTGTAGTTTTCATAGGTGCGAACTTAGTGACATGTTTCATATGTTTACATATATAAATAGGTATTAAGTAAATTTGTATGTAAATTACTACATGGTTTGGAGTTAATGCTCAAGGTGTTAGTTGGTACACTGGGCAAGAAGGGGCATGTGGAATGCCCTACTGGGACAAAAAAGGCTTTCTCCGGTAGAAGCCTAGTGGAATGCAGCGCTTGTCTTTCCATTATTAGCATGGACAATAGACCATTATTTTAATTGAAGAGATACGGAAGAACTCTCTATTGTCTTGCTCACGAGTAATAGGTGCATTTCTTTTTGGTCTTGGATAGTTGTTATATGCTTTGACAAATGTAAGTTTCCTAGCATTTCCAGCTCTCAGGAGCTTGCTTCATGCTTCTGTCTTCAGGTGCCTTCGATACCTGAATTCTTTATCAATGTGGTGGATCCTCGATCAGTCAGAGAACTCGCAGCGCATACCACAAGGTCCTGTCAGCGCTCCGAGAGATCAGCGAATTCCTCCCTTGGTCAGGGATTCTGTATTCGAAGGAGCCCAATTCCTGTCGGAATTATTAAAAATATTTTTAAAAAGAAGAGACTATTAGAAGCATTGTATCATTGCGAAGATATCTTTATATGGTGTAGCTAACCTTATTTCACGAGCATTAAGTGTTTGGTTTCTGTACAATATTACCTAACCCTTCAAGGGCTTTGGTCTTTTGAAGATTCTTTTGATAAGGTATATTGAGTGAGCCTTGATAAAGTTTCGCAGCTAGTTTTAAGTGGTACTTAAGAGGTTACGGGTACTGGATTTTCCTATCAATGCCATGGTACCTTTAACTGCTAAGAAACACAAGAGCTATTGATTCTTCCCGGTTTGGGTTATGTACTAACACTTTTTTTGTAAGATTTTTAAGAATTCTTAGATAGAAATGTAGGTTTATTTAAGCCAATGAGTTTCTATTATTAATCCCCTGAGTGTGTCATCCTGGTTCAGAAAACACAACTACTAAATAATTGTAATTTTTCCAACTCAGAGGTGAGTGTTTGATAACTCAACTGCCCGCCCTGCTCCCTGCTATATGTCTGTACTGTTAGTGGAATCAAAATGAGAAGCCTCTCATCTCAACCCATGTCTGTTGCAAGAGATTTTTTGTTTGTCACGAAGATGCTTCAGTGAGCTGAATATATCGCAAGCTCTTTATTTGTTGTGTGTTGTATTTGTTTGTTGGTTTGCTTGTGAAAAGATGTTTGCTTAATGCAACAACTGAATCTTGGAATATTTAACTGGCTGGCAAAATTTACATGTATTATCAGTGTTCTATAGAGTAAACCTCAGACTGAAGAAATGGATTCAATACAAAATGTTTTACTTGGTTATTCTCGGGTCCTTAATTTGTAGTCGACTCAGTTAGTTGATGAAGAAAACACAAGTAGAGTAGATATTCATGTAGAAAGGTAGACGTTATTTATACAGGTTTAATATCATTATATACAAAAAAACACGTACGCATATATATATATATATATATATATATATATATATATATATATATATATAAATATATATATATATATATATATATATAAATATATATATATGAGAGACTCCCAGTAAAATTCTTGAGGTGGTACCTCCCTATATAAATTTATATATATATATATATATATATATATATATATATATATATATATATATATATATATATATATATATATATATATATATATATTATATATATATATATTATATATATATATTATATATATATATATATATATATATATATATATATATATATATATATATATATATATATATATATATATATATATATATATATATATATATATATACATATATATATTATGTTTGATATCATTGAAACAAAAGCAAACTCAAAGCGCTTTCTTACTGCATCAATAACAGTATAACAAAGTCAAGGAACACAGTGACCTCTTTGTTCTTTGAGAATGTTACTGATGTCGGGAAAGTTCTTAAGAATGTGTTTATATTTTACTGTTGCCATCCTAGGCCTACCTAACGAGAGTTGAATTAAGTTTTCGAACTATAGGTATTACGCCGTCATATATTATCTTCATTTCCAATGTATACATTAAATAACGTTATTGAAAATACAGGGTGTTTCACTCGTAGGAGGCCCCGAGTTGGTACTCCCATAGTTGTAACCACCATCATGTTTGCATATTATGTCTGTAGTAAACGACAACTCGGGGCCTCCTACGAGTGAAACACCTTGTATATGTAGTAGTAGGGGTTAAAAAAATACTCCAGTAGCTTCAGAAAGAAACTTCAAGATTTTTCCTAAGTGCGTTTATTCTCTTCTCCGAGGTTATGGGTCCTCAATTATTATATTTTTTCACTCATCGACCGTCTCCTACCAAGATGGGATTGACCCGAAAAAGAAGAAACACTTTCATCGTCATTCATTCGATTACTGTCTCGCAGAAGCGTGCCGACATCACAGCTGAGATAGCTATCTGAACTTTAACATCCCAATCTCCTCTTTAAAGTGCAGGCACTGTGCTTAGTCTTCCTCCAGGGCTCAAGTCTAGTTAGCTGGTTTTCTGAATTCCTTTATAAGTGTTACCTGGCTCACACTCCAACAACACGTTAAATCATAAAAACCATCTGGCTCTAATCACTCATGTCTAACCCGCTCACACAAACCTGTTGAATGTCCAAGCTCCTAACACTTTAAAAGCCTCCCATGCCCCCTCTCTCCAACCCTTCCAGGGACGACCCCTATCCGTCCTTCCCTCTACCATCCCAGGTTTAGTTTAGTGATCCTGCTTTGGTCCATCATTTCTTTATAAACAAGAAGTAAACGAAAATTTTACTTATATAACAGGCAACAATTATAGGTTATTTTGGCTTCGATATCATGACTACTAGAACTGAGAGTATATTTATTATGAATTTATTGAAAGCCTCCATGTGCTAGCTGACTATTAGATTTTCCTCAGTTACAACTACTCATTTCAAACATAATACAATAACTACCCGTGCAACTAGAGCTCACTGGATAGTTTCAGATTATGTCAGGCTTCCTCTTGAAATACCATTTTTAAAAACTGTTGAGGAAGAAAATGTAATCCCTGGTTGATTCATTGTTACCTATGTAAGAAAATGAACGAGTCAACTTTTGCTATCTGTACTGTTTGCATATGCCTCTTGTTCTATCATTCACTTGTAAAATTAAGTGTATTAGAAATAAGGTAAAACTAATATTTAAAAAATTCTACCTTATAGATGTATATCAGTGTGAATACACTGAGATTTTGTTTTAATTCCTATTGTAGGGATTAAAATGTTTTTGACTGGGGGCTAACAGGTGATGTACAAGTCTTAATATTCATTGTTTAGTCGATAGGCTTTAAACCTACTAAACAAATCAACAGTGTTCTGGCAGAATTGTTTCAAGTTGCTGAAGATATTTAAGTTCAGGAATTCGATCATTGATAATTTGTAGCTGCCTCTAGTGTGAGACAACTAGTAGGAGAATTCTAAATTCGTTAAAAAGACGATAAACAGCTCAGAGCTCAAGTTGCTGAATGTTCAAGTAAATGTTTCAGAAAAGGACAGATATCTAAAAATGTCTATTATTACTACAAGTGGATAAGACACATGTGCACCGTTAGACTGATAAAAAGTTTGGTGGGTGAAACGTATCCTCATTAAAGTTTCCTATACGTTACACACGCGTCTCATAAGTACACAAAACAAGACAGTTGTTGGGGGATAAAATCGCTCTCCAGCACCTGGGAAGACGCGCAAGTGCTACTACCCCATAACTAGACACTTGTCAAGTACCCCATAACTAGACACTTGTCAAGTGTTACTCTGCAGACAACGAGCGGAAACCGGAAGAGGCTGTAACTCTTAAAGAGTATTAATTATTGTGCTTAATTAATTCGTGTTTTTTATTTCTTTTTTGCAATTATCATTCCACTGGACTCCTAGACCTGAAGAAGAGACCGTACTCTTCTATTACATTTAGAGTGAAGCGCTTAACAACTATGGGACATACAGCTCCTGGGGTAAGAGAAGCAATCAGGTTCATTCATGTGAAGGGGAGGACAGGTCCAATTCGGTGGATTAAGATCTCATCATCGGCATCAAGGAACATCCCAAATATTGTTGCAAACAGATCTCTATCAGTCCTAGTTATTTTGTAAGCCTGTTCCTCCTTGATGTCAGTGAGGGCTCTTGATCCAAAGACGAAAATCTATCCTTCCCTTTCTTCCATAGAATGTGCTTCCTATTTCTCATGCTCTGTATAACGCCTACATAATTATAATATATATATATATATATATATATATATATATATATATATATATATATATATATATATATATATATATATAGGAGTGGTAGGAGAAGAAAATATTCAAACAGCTCCGGGGAGAACCTCGAGTTTTCCCTGAGGTACGTTTATTGTCTTCTCTGAGGATGAGGGTCCCCGGCAAGTTCTAGAGGTGGTACCTCCTATATATATATATATATATATATATATATATAGACAAAATACAAAATACAATGGGGAGTAAAACAACATAGATAACAACTCAGAGCTACATGTCAAATACTTCGTCCAACTCCCCGTATATATATATATATATATATATATATATATATATATATATATATATATATATATAATACATAATATATATATATATATATATATATATATATATATATAATATATACTGCTTGTGGAGGCTAGTACACCAAACTGGGATAAGAATGAAATTAGCTGAGAGTTACCCACACCACCGTATGTCCTCGGACCAAGAGTAACACACATAGCTTGGCTGGGTGCTTGGTTCTTGTAGGATTGTGTGGTCCTGTGGGCTAGGTCATCATGTGATTTTCACTCACGACAAGGCATGGCCAAAACGACATGGGTTCGAATCCTCGGCTAGTCGCATATATATCAATAACAACACTGCGACCAGCCGGGGGATCGAACCCGTGTTGTTTTAGCCTGCCTCATAATGAGCGAAAATTAACAACGCTCTAACCCTCTGGACCATCCAATCCTATGAATACCACGTACCCAGCAGAGCTAGGTGTTGTACCGTGATCCGAGGACATACGATGGTGTGGGTGCATCAGAGCTAATTTCATTGTACTCCTCCGTTTGGTGTATATAATATATATATATATATATATATATATATATATATATATATATATATATATATATATATATATATATATATATATATATATATATATATATATATATATATATATTATACACACATACATGCATACATACATATTTGTGTGTGTATCCGGGAGTATCATCTACTGTTTTAAGGACCCATAACCGCAAGAAAAGAATAAAAACATCTCAGAGTTAATCCTTGAATTTTCCCTCTGGATGTTTAATATTTTTATCCTTAAAACTCAAGTTTTTTAGCTACTATTTTATTGGTTTAACATGCATATATTGGTATTTATAGTGACATTTGAATTTTAGCTTCTAGGCCGTGTGTCTAAGATGCAACAGGCATTTCTTTGTGGGTCGCTGTATTGATATATATATCTCTCTCACTCATATATATATATATATATATATATATATATATATATATATATATATATATATATATATATATATATATATATAATCGCGTGATTGCAAATATATAAAATAAAATACCACGGTGAAAATAGGAACAAGATCTGAAAGTACTAAGGTGTTTATATATATATATATATATATATATATATATATATATATATATATATATATATATATATATATATATATATATATATACATATGTAATCATATATACAAGGAGGTTGTATCATGGGTCATTTCTCGTCACGGACTGGTATAAGTTCAAGACCTGGTCGTTAACAGGTGCGTCAAACTCATCTATTTCTTGAAGTTAGAACAGTGGAAAAACTAGTTCCAATACTTATACTTCATCGTGGTACACTACTTAATTGCGGAGTTAATGTTTAAGGAATTCTGAACTCGGACTCCCATTGCAATGTTTGATTTTTTTTAAAGCGATGTAATAATTCCCGTCGTTATGAAGTTCATTTTTCATGGACAGGATAACAGGAGATGAATAAGTCACATGTGCAGCACATGGGTATCTTGCAACACATGGGTATCTTGCAACACATAGGTATCTTGCGGAAACGTTTCACCAATCAGTAGCTTCATTAGTCCAATACACAGAAAAACAGTGGAAGATTTGATGGACATTTGAGGTAATCAGTCCCTCAGCATAGAGATGATGTGTTCAGTTTATTAGTCTTGATGGAAGTCTTTCATCTAGGTTGAGGGACTGATTACCTCAAACGTCTCCTTCACATGTGCCATCGTTTTTCTCTGTATTGTATTAATAAGACTACTGGTGTGCGAAACGCTGAAGATACCCAAGTGTTGCACATGTTGTCTTATTCATCCGCTTATCGGCTTTCAAAACAATTAGTATGGCAGTAGGAAAGTTTACATCGTGTGGCCAGGTGTATGTTTCAGTGTACCATTTCCAGCCTCGTTACCTGATTACCTCTGATTGGAAGACTAGAACAAGCAATTGCAATACTTGCACCTGTCCTTGACGTGGAGAATGTTATCATGAATGATTCATCATACTGCAGTGTTGCCAGGAGTCACCTCAGTTCTCCTTGATGTTTAACATCTTACCATCAAATTATTTATCGCTTGTTTTTTGCAATAGGGATCAGCTTGATAAACTTATAGCGTGCGAGTATGTTATTTTTTTTTTATTCAGAAATTAATAATTTGATGCTATAGATAAGTAAATATTTGCTTCAAATAATTAGGCTAAAAGGAATGACCAGTCGCTCTATAGATATTTAAAAAAAAATCGCAGCAAATTCTTCAAACCTGCAACGAGTGCAAGCTACGAGCTAATTACAAAAAAAAAAAAGAATGTCGAAAGGTTATACGTGTGTTGTGTCTATAATTTCATTTAATATAATTTTATATTTTTTACGATAGAAAGCTCATTCTAAGTAACTAAATTTTCCGTTTGTGTTGTTAAATAACCTGAATGATTCAATGACGTCACCAAGCCACGCCCACTCTCAGCGCAGCCAGACGGACGATTATCATTCACACAATGAAATGAAAATTAAACGGAAATATAGTTAAGTTACAATCAGGTTTCTCTCAAAATATCTCATATATTTCTTGTCGCATACGCTGTAAATGCTAAAAGGCTTTATAATTTAGGAATAGATTTATTATCTAGTGTTTATTTATTAGACTTACCCGGCAAAAAAAAAAAAAAAATCTTTAAAAAATGTAGACTAATATACCGGTATCATTTTTTCTGCTTTATTTAAAAAAAATCACGTTTTTGAGGTATTATTTGAAATTTATCACATTTTGTCGTTCAGGAGTATTCGGAACTCATTACTGTTTATGTCACTGTGTTATTGAATAATGTTTTGGAATGATAAGAAGTCGAGCAGGATGAGTGTGAATTATTTCCGGGCAGTGACCACTTGGTCAAGCCCACGGCTTACACACATTTTATTTTCCCTCCCCCCCCCTCACACCGGACAAGGCTCACCTAAATGACCTCGTTCCCTCCTACAGTAACTACCATCCGCTGCTACCGAATTCTCGAACTATTTTTTTATTGATGATAAAGTGTTACGATCCGCGACTGTGTACATCTTAGTTAAAGTTTAGATTCTTGTTGTAGCAGATGGTCAAACAGTCGTGACGATGAGGGGCGGTGGTTCGGGTAGTTATAAGCAAGGTAACAAAGCCATTCGCGGTGATCTTGTAGTCGTGTGAATGCTGCCCACAGTCAGTTTTATATGTTGTTGTGAGTCGGAATTTTCCTGAAGAGTGACATTTAGTGGTATATTTTGATTTGTGTGTGGATTGTAAGGCTCGTGTCCATGTTGCGACGTTTCTTGTCAAGTGATATTTGTGTAGGTGACTGTCGTAACCTAAATGACTATATTTAACTTAAATAGCATGCACGAACGCACGCACGCACACACACACACACACACACACACACACACACACACACACACACACACACACACACACACACACATACACACACACACACACGGACAAAGGCTACAAACCTCGGCAAAGGAGAAAGACCTTGGAGTGAGTATAACGCCAAGCACGTCTCCGGAGGCACACATCAACCAGATAACTGCGGCAGCATATGGGCGACTGGCAAACCTAAGATTAGCGTTCCGTTACCTTAACAAGGAATCGTTCAAGACACTGTACACCGTGTACGTCAGGCCCATACTAGAATATGCAGCACCAGTCTGGAACCCACACCTGGTCAAGCACGTAAAGAAACTAGAGAAAGTGCAAAGGTTTGCGACAAGGTTAGTTCCACAACTCAGGGGTCTGTCCTATGAAGAAAGGTTGAGGGAAATAGGACTAACAACACTGGAGGAAAGAAGGGTCAGAGGAGACATGATAATGACATACAAAATACTGCGGAGAATTGACAAGGTAGACAGTGACAGGATGTTCCAGAGAGGGAACACAGAAACAAGGGGACACAACTGGAAGCTGAAGACTCAGATGAGTCAAAGGATGTTAGGAAGCATTTCTTCAGCCACAGAGTAGTCAGGAAGTGGAACAGTCTAGAGGAAGATATAGTGGAGGCAGGAACCATACATAGTTTTAAGACAAGGTATGATAAAGCTCATGGAGCAGGGAGAGCAGAGACCCAGTAGCGGACAGCGAAGAGGCGGGGCTAGGAGTTGAGTCTCGACCCCTGCAACCACAATTAGGTGAGTAATTAGGTGAGTACACACACACACACACACACACACACACACAACACACACACATACACAGGGCACTGCAATGGATCAGGGAATACCTGACAGGGAGGCAACAACGGGTCATGGTGCGTGATGAGGTATCACAGTGGGCGCCGGTGACGAGCGGGGTCCCGCAGGGGTCAGTCCTCGGACCAGTGCTATTCTTGGTATATGTGAATGACATGACGGACGGGATAGACTCAGAAGTGTCTCTGTTCGCAGATGATGTGAAATTAATGAGGAGAATCAAATCGGATGAGGACCAGGCAGGACTTCAAAGAGATCTGTACATGCTGGACACCTGGTCCAGCAACTGACTTCTCAAATTTAATCCCGCCAAATGCAAAGTCATGAAGATAGGGGAAGGGCAAAGAAGACCGCAGACAGAGTACAGGCTAGGTGGACAAAGACTACAAACCTCGCTAAAGAAGAAAGACCTTGGGGTGAATATAACACCAAGCACGTCTCTGGAAGCACACATCAACCAGATAACTGCTGCAGCATATGGAAGACTGGCAACCCTAAGATTAGCGTTCCGATACCTTAATAAGGAATCGTTCAAGACACTGTACACCGTGTACGCCAGGCCCATACTAGAGTATGCAGCACCAGTCTGGAACCCACACCTGGTCAAGAACGTCAAGAAATTAGAGAAAGTGCAAAGGTTAGCGACAAGGTTAGTTCCAGAGCTCAGGGGAATGTCCTACGGAGAAAGATTAAGGGAAATCGGCCTGACAACACTAGAGGACAGGAGGGTTAGAAGAGACATGATAACGACATACAAAATACTGCGTGGAATCGACAAGGTAGATAGCAACAGGATGTTCCAGAGAGGGAACACAGAAACAAGGGGGCGCAATTGGAAGTTGAAAACTCAGATGAATCAAAGGGATGTTAGGAAGCATTTCTTCAGCCATGGTGGAAGTGGAATAGTCAAACGAATGATGTAGTGGAGGCAGGAACCATACATAGCTTTAAGTGAGGTATGATAAACCTCATGGAGCAGGGAGAGAAATGACCCAGTAGCTGACAGTGAAGAGGCGGGGACAGGAGCTGAGTCTCGACCCCTACAACCACAATTAGGTGAGTACAATTAGGTGAGTACACACAATGGTAGCGCGTCTGACTCCAGATCAGAAGGCTGGGTTTTGGTGTCACTCAGGGGTGACGGCAGTTTTCACTTGCCCGGCAATATTGTCGAGTATACATACACACTTATCGGAGTTCATAGGTTCGAACCTGAAGCGTTAAAACACACACGAGAGGAGGTACGATAACGCTCTTGGAGAAGGGAGTGGACCTAGTAGCGACTAGCGAAGAGGTGGAGCCATGAGCTAAGACTCGACTCCTGCAACCACAAATAAGTGAATACACATACACACACAAAGATCAAGAATTGCTTAAAAATAATGATGGCATGAAGGAGATGAAATGGTTGGACGAGTACAAAACTATAATAGATTAGATAATACTTATGCTGGTAAAACAATCCCAAAGACAACACTAGTCTACCAGGTGCAACTAGCTCAGAATATCTCAGGTAAAGTTTACACTAGTCTACCAGGTGCAACTAGCTCAGAATATCTCAGGTAGAGTTAACAAAAGCTTTGAGAACGACGTGAAAATCTACTAGAGTATATAGATTAAAACAGAAAATAACTTTGCCAAAATCACTAAAGAAAAGACACAGATTCAACAACAGGTGGTAATGGTTGTGTAGATTACTATTAAACATTTATTTTGAAATAAAATAAAAACATATTGCAGAGAATTCTACACTACTGAGGGAGGCTGTTGACAGAGGGGAAAAATGATTATTTTTGACTACAGTCTGCAAAATCAAGAACAGAAGGAATGAATAAATGAGAATGACACTTAAATCAAGCGCCCATAATGGGAAGTATAGTTGGAACCTACATAGATAAGATCAGGCCTCTAAGAATAACATATACACAGATGAAGTGTAAATAAGAAATAATTTCTAAATAGAGCTAGGGACATAATTTTTTTAAAGGCTATATGGGATTTACAGATGAGACAAAAACCTTTATAAGGAAAACAGGGTGAAAGTACGAGACTTCACTGTTAAAGAGTTTAAATGAAAATAAAAGTAAGGAAGAAAATACATTTTTTACAGTGTGTTTTCTTCCTTAAGTTGGTAAGGTTCTGTTATCTGTTCCTGATAAGTTGGTAAGGTTCTGTTACCTGTTCCTGATAAGTTGGTAAGGTTCTGTTACCTGTTCCTGATAAGTTGGTAAGGTTCTGTTTCCTGTTCCTAATAAGTTGGTAAGGTTCTGTTACCTGTTCCTGATACGTTGGTAAGGTTCTGTTAAATGCTCCTGATAAGTTGGTAAGGTTCTGTTACCTGTTCCTGATAAGTTGGTAAGGTTCTGTTACCTGTTCCTGATATGTTGGTAAGGTTCTGTTACCTGTTCCTGATAAGTTGGTAAGGTTCTGTTATTTGTTCCTGATAAGTTGGTAAGGTTCTGTTACTTGTTCCTGGTAAGTTGGTAAGGTTCTGTTACCTGTTCGTAGTAAGTTGGTAAGGTTCTGATACCTTACCAACTTACCAAATGGATTCCCAAAGAAACAAGCACAGGACAGTGAAAAGTGCTGTGAAACCAATGTAAAAGACAGGATTAGTGAGATGAGCACATTTGTAAATAATTTGTATTTAAGTTAAATTTGGCGTAATTTAAAAAAGGACCTGATATATTGTAAATGAAACTGAACTAGAAACAAGTATTTTAACTGAGGTTGTACTCGACGGAAACTATTAAGTATAGAGAAGAAACAGAGTAGTTAAGAAAAGAGGGAGAGTAGCAATAGTGATCAAAAAAAAGTAATTACAAACTAAGATATAATATTAAATATATAATATTAAAATATATAACATTAAATATTTAATATTAAGATATAATATTAAATATAAATAATTTGAATACAGAGTTCTGTAACATATGAAAATGGAATCAGTTTATTTCACAATGAGAATGAGACAAAATAGTAGAAAATGGTTTAATGGAAGGTACAAGATAGCTATGAAAAATATAGAGAGGACTAGAAATCACAATAGAAAGCGGGCCAATAGAGAAACTTAACAGATTCAAACCCCTTGTAGGTTTAGCGCTTCTTTTTAATAATAATAATAATAATAATAATAATAGATTCAAACAATCCATAAATAAATGTACATATATAACAAGAGAGAAAGAAACTATTAAGCTTTTATTCAAGTTTGCAAAAAAAAAAAGTAAAGTAAATGTTAAAAACAAAATATAAAGAATAAAAGACAATGACAAATTTACTTAAGTTGAGGAGAGATTTTATGTGAGGTTTTAAATAGGTTTCAGAATGGGTTTACAGAAGAAAAAAAAATTACAGTAAAAAACATAAATACCAAACAGATGACTGGAATGGAGGATTTTGAAATAACTGAGGCTGAAGTGAAGAAATTACTTGATAGGAAAAAAAATTGAAGGATATTACCATGAGCTGTAATTGAATGTTCAGAAGAGTTATGCTATCCATTTCGGAATTTTTTTTTAGGATTTCACAAAACGAAGGTAATTTTAAGACGGATGAATTATGACACTCAATGCAGCAATATTTAAAAAGGAAGAGAAGAGAGATCCATTAAGCTATAGACCAATTTCACTGACAAGTGTTGTAAACATCTTTGGGAAAAGATGTTTACAACACTTGTAAGCTATTACGGTAGAGTCACGGAAATTGTTTAGGAAAAAATGATTAGGCCGATTGTATTTATGTAGACTTTAAGAAAGGAGTAGAAAACTGTATGCAAATTTTTGCAGATGTAGAAATCGTAAGTAAAATAAATAAATAAAACAAAATGACTGTAGATCACTGCAGGTTGACTTGAATAAATTGACATCGAAAAAAAACGAAATCAGACCAAATAAAAAATATAGACTGAGAAACAAAATACTGAGAGTATCAGAGACAAAGACAGAGAGATCTAGGATATATTAAAACATTATTTTTACATTAAATTGTGAGGAACTCATATGCTAAACTGGCAAACTAGTACATAAATGGGTTTCATTTATATACGGATGGAGAAATGCTAGAAATGTAATATACAACTTAGGTTAGATCAACTTTGGAATAAGCATCTGTTGTAGTATTAACAACTTAAAAAATATGTACATCAGCTAGAAAAGAGAGATAAAAAATATGAGCTATGATGAAACGTTAATACTAAAACCGGCCACCACGAGGAAACCTTTGCTTCTGCAGCTACTAATAAGTAATTTTAAACACACACAAACAAATACACACGCACACACACAAAAATACACGACACACACACACACACACACACACACACGCACTCATATTTTCAGCTTAGTTTTTTCGTATATTTATAAAAGCGACAATCATCATGTATAACCATAATTTTTAAAGGGGCGGACCGGTAAGCCAGCGGAACGCCTCGGTCAGATGACCAAAAGCTCCTGCTGCGGGTCATCATATGACTTAAGACCCGCGTCAGGAAACACTTGTCCTGTTTCCTGACAAACCTTACCTAACCTAACCTGTCATCTCTCACTAACCAGCTTCCTTCACTTGTCTCTCACTCAACGTTTGCTTATTCTTCAGGAGAAAAAAATATTCTTTCTTTCTGGGTTAAACAACTTTTCTTCTTCTTCCAAATATTTTTTTTTATACATCAGGTTAGATATCGATCCCTTAGGAAATAATGTATGCTCTAGCTTTTGCTGTGCGTTAGATCTATTTTCAGGTGTAATTACAAAGAGCGTTTTTAGCTGAAACATTTAGCAAACGTTTGTTTTAATTCACTATGATATTAACTGACTTAGTAGATCGAGTTCAGACTTTAGTAAAAATGAGTAACAGCTGTAACAATGTGTTTACTCTGGGCTAGGATAAGCCAAAATACCATAACGGCTATATGGGATTTTGGCTTATCCTAGGCCAGAGTAAACACATATGAAGCAAGTAGGACAAGTCTGCACGCTATTCTGCATTACAAGTCCGATAGGAGAGAAAGCCATCACTAACGTGGACATCGGCAACTACTTACCCATCAGTCTTAGCAGACGCGTCATCTACAGCTCAACTGAAGAGGTCATCAACTGAGAAAGACCCGTGTCAAGTGCTTTTTCCTGAAGACTAATATGAACTACTACAGTCTATTCTAGTCAGTATTTCTCACCATCATTATTTACTCACTTTCACCTCTTAAAAGTTTTTTTTTTTTTAAGAATTAACACATTAGTGTTGTGACACCTCTCAGCTGCCTATTTACCTGTCATGTTTTTATTTCATTGCATAATGAGACAAAACTTATTTTCATATTTGTGAATACGTCGAAAATATCCGTTAAATTTCTTTTTTCGGTTGCAATTGCTTGAAGTTCCACTTTGATGGTTCACTTAATTATTACCAGTTCCACTTCTAGTATTTGCTGAGAGTAATGTGACACCTTCCGTACTAGGCGAAGCTTAATACTTCTCTGGAAAAGTCAGTCCTGTGAGATTGATAACAGTTTAATTCGTTCTTTTTTTGTCATTAGGGGGAAACAGTCACGATACGCAATGCATCAAAGAAATCTCATATACACTGGTTACCGTTTCAAGGTATTCAAAGAAACGGGCACGAGCATCTCTCGCGATGTCCAACTCTGTTTTACCCCTTCAGTGGTCATCCATCAGGTCATCTTTTATAGTTATTATTATTTTAAATTTTTGAGTGAATGATATTTTAGTTGTTTCTTATTAATGTAGAGCGCATGAAAAAAATAGTGTGCTTTGATATATATTACATGGAATATCATAAGAAAACTAAAGCGGCTCTCTGTTCATCAAGTATGCTACGTGATGGAACAAATTCACTGCTCAATGATACCCTCTATATTCCAAAGCCATTGTTGGTGCTGGTGAACTCTGGCTTCCCTCGCCCGACCGCCACACAGCTCAAACAAAGCGCGGCCTGAATGTACTGATTGGGTCTCAGGGCTTTGATTGGGCTTGACCATTTTTTCCCAACACCATCAGGTCAGGGAAGCTAGACAACTATGGCACGGACATGTGGTTCTGCTACAGGTGCCGTGCTCCGTGCCATCACCCTTACCTTCCCCTTCCCCTAGCCCTGACACCTTCAGGGTAAGGCTCGTCCCCAAATCTTACCCTGAGGGTGCGACGGCCCCCATCCCTAAAAAAAAATGTTGCCCTCACACTTCCTCCAAGCTTATGTTACCGTCACGAGGCTTACTTGCCCCCTCCCCTCCCCGCTAGGCACTCTATAGGGACGTAGGAGATCAAGAATTTTGTATAGTGTATATAACTACGTTGTTTTAAGCAATAAAAGCTGTTTAAGAGATTCTGGATTTCCCTTTTTACCCTTTAATACAACTGTAATTTTGATGATGCATTAAAATATGTGTAATTGTTATTATTTTTATATTTATGGGGAAGCACTTAACCATGGGGGTCATACAGTGCCTGTATGACCCCCATGAGGAAAGGAAGGGCAATTCTTTCGATCATTAGTCAGCCAGCATCAAGGTACCCCTTGATATATATATATATATATATATATATATATATATATATATATATATATATATATATATATATATACAGTGGACCCTCGGTTTTCGTTGAAAATTCTTTCCAGAATGGTGTTTGAGTGCCGTTACTGAACAAATTTGTTCCCATAAGGACAAATGTAAATTAGATTAGTCATTTCAGACCCCCAAAAATACACTTACAAAAGCACTTACGAAAATATACTTACATAATTGTTCGAGTTTGAAGGTGAACGAAAACCGAAGGTCCACTGTATATATATGTATATATGTATATATATATATATATATATATATATATATATATATATATATATATATATATATATATATATATATATATATATATATTTATATACATACATATATATATATATATATATATATATATATATATATATATATATATATATATATATATATATAAATATATATATATATATATACATATATATATATATATATATATATATATATATATATATATATATATATATATATATATATATATATATATATATATGTGTGTGTGTAAACATGCGAAAGTGGAACAGAATTCTTCCTCCGTAAGCCATGCGTGTCGTAAGAGGAGACTAAAAATGCCGGGAGCAAGGGACTAGTAACCCCTTCTCCTGTATACATTACCAAATTTAGAAAGAGAAACTTTCGTTTTATGTTTTTAGGTCAAGGAAGAAACACTTTCATCGTCATTTACTCCATCAGTCTTGCCAGAGGCGTGCCTACACTACAGTTAAAAAATTGCAGGATTTCCACCCCTCCATCAGAGTGCAGGCACTGTATTTCGCACCTCCAGGACTCAAATCTGGAAAATCCTTGAGTGACTGGTCTCTAATCTGCTCACAGAAATCACTCCCTACGAAAGCAAAATACTGGGCAGGCGGTGCAAAATACATAAGAACATAAGACAGAAGGAACACTGCAACAGGCCTACTGGCCCATGCGAGGCAGGTCCCAGTCACCTCCCGGCTTAAACCAATGACCCACCTAGTCAGGTCAGATCACATCCACTTAAGGAGCACGGCATCAGACCTATTAGCACAAGCTAGTCAAGTCCAACTCACACCCACCCCACTCCCACTCATGTATTTATCTAACCTATTTTTAAAACTACTCACCGTCTTAGCTTCTATGACGGTACTCGGGAGTTTGTTCCACTCTTCCACAACTCTATTACCAAACCAATGCTTTCCTATATCCTTCCCGAATCTGAATTTTTCCAATTTAAAACCATTGCTGCGAGTCCTGTCTTGGCTAGATATTTTTAGCATGGTATTTACATTACCTTTATTTATTCTTGTTTTCCATTTATACACCTCAATCATATCCCCTCTAATTCTACGCCTTTCTAGAGAGTGCAGATTCAGGGCCCTCAGTCTATCCTCATAGGGAAGATTTCTGAAACATGAGACCAAATTTGTCATCCTCCTTTGTACTTTTTCCAGTGCATTAATATCTATTCTGTAATACGGTGACCAGAACTGTGCAGCATAATCTAAATGAGGCTTAACCAAAGATATATAGAGTTGAAGAACAACCTGAGGACTTCTATAATTTATGCTCTTTGAAATGAAGCCAAGGATTCTGTTCGCTTTATTGCGAACACTTATGCACTGTTGTCTTGGTTTTATATTACTGCTAACCAGAACTCCCAAATCCTTTTCGCAGTCAGTAATATTAAGATCTACATTATTTAGTTTATATGTGGCATGGTTATTTTCTTATCCAATGTTTAGAACTTTACATTTGTCTATATTAAACTGCATCTGCCACTTCTCCGACCACTGCATCAGTCTATTCAGATCTTGGAAATAAATGGTATAAAATACCGACACAATGGAAAAATAAACACATAAGCAGTATAATGTGATCCTTTATTGACAACGTTTCGCCCACGCAGTGGGCTTTATCGAGTCACAGACAGATCTACCTGGAAAATGAGCAACATAGAGATATATATAGGGTACAGTCAGGTGGAGAATGCTGGGTCAGATGGAGAAAGCTGCATGTGAGTCTTAAAAGTAGTGTGAAAACATAGTGTGACTTAAAGGACCTGCAGTGTACCATTCTTGAGTTCTAGGTGGGATAGCGTTGAAGAAGTTTCTTGGCAATAGGTTCAGCTATGTTGTAGAAGCCGTTGTTCTGGTTAAAGTTGTTGGACATACAGATGAGTGATGATTCTAGGATTCTTCGGTATTGCGTGTTGTCTTCTCTGGCGATGAGTCTTGCGTTCCTGTAGTTGATTAAATGGTTGTGTAAATTTCGGTGTTGAACACAGGCATTTCTTGAGTCGTCAGATCTGCCTGCGTACTGGTGTTCTGAAATGCGTGTTTGTAGGTCTCTGGATGTTTCGCCAACGTATAATTTGCTGCAGCCATTACAAGGGATTGTGTATACCCCTGCCGTGGATTGAAGCTTTTCCTGTCTGTTACTGGTAATGGCCTTAATGGTGGTGGATGTGGAGGTGGATACTCGGAATGAGGTCTTAGAAAAAATGTTGGAAACTTGTTTGGAAATGGAGTTGGTGGGAAGGACTATGTATCTCTTCTCAGCAGTGTCTTCTCTGGGTGTGTTGAAGATGTTTAATGCCCGTCGTCTGCAGTCTCTAATGAAGTGACGAGGATAGTGAAGTTTGGAAAAAACTTGTTCAATGAGGGAGCATTCTTCTTCAAGGAACTCACTGCTGCAGATTCTGAGTGCGCGCAGGAAAAAGCCTATAATTACACCACGTTTAATTTTGGTGTCGTGGTGAGTAGAAGTGGAGAAGATCGTGTTGATTGGTAGGTTTTCGATAGACTTTAAAACGAAGTTCATGGTCAGCTTTGCAGAGAAGAACATCAAGGAAAGGAAGAGTGTTGTCGACTTCTTCTTCTAGTGTAAACTGGATTGATGGCTCAACCATTCCCAGCAACCCCAGACCTGCCAGAATGTACGGTCTGCCAAAAACTCACAAACCAGGTATCCCATTGAGGCCCATATCCTCGGGAATAGGCAGTGCTCCCCACCAAATCTCAGAATTCTCGCTAAACACCTCTCCAAACTTTTGGGCACCATCAGTCCAGCACATCTCAAACACTCTGGTGACCTTCTCAATCGCATTCGCAACATCAACATCAGAAACAAGAAACTCTCCAGCCTTGATGTAACATCCCTATTCACCAAAGTACCTACTACACAAGCTATCGATCTCTTGCGCAGGAAAATTGACGACTCGCTTGATCTTCCTCTTCCAGCCAGCGATTTCATCGACCTTGTTGAACTATGTGTGGGCTTTACATGTTTCTCTTTCGAAAACCAACTCTTTCAGCAAACTTTTGGACTACCCATGGGATCGCCACTTAGTGCCGTCCTTGCGAACCTATATATGGAACATTTGGAAGCCGAGCGATTTTCCACTATTATTCCCTCTTCTGTCACCTGGCTTCGTTATGTTGACGACATTCTCATCATAACTCCCAGACGCTTCAACGTTCAAGCTCTCCAACACGAACTCAACCAGGTTGAGCCATCAATCCAGTTTACACTAGAAGAAGAAGTCGACAACACTCTTCCTTTCCTTGATGTTCTTCTCTGCAAAGCTGACCATGAACTTCGTTTTAAAGTCTATCGAAAACCTACCAATCAACACGATCTTCTCCACTTCTACTCTCACCACGACACCAAAATTAAACGTGGTGTAATTATAGGCTTTTTCCTGCGCGCACTCAGAATCTGCAGCAGTGAGTTCCTTGAAGAAGAATGCTCCCTCATTGAACAAGTTTTTCCAAACTTCACTATCCTCGTCACTTCATTAGAGACTGCAGACGACGGGCATTAAACATCTTCAACACACCCAGAGAAGACACTGCTGAGAAGAGATACATAGTCCTTCCCACCAACTCCATTTCCAAACAAGTTTCCAACATTTTTCTAAGACCTCATTCCAGTATCCACCTCCACATCCACCACCATTAAGGACATTACCAGTAACAGACAGGAAAAGCTTCAATCCACGGCAGGGGTATACACAATCCCTTGTAATGGCTGCAGCAAATTATACGTTGGCGAAACATCCAGAGACCTACAAACACGCATTTCAGAACACCAGTACGCAGGCAGATCTGACGACTCAAGAAATGCCTGTGTTCAACACCGAAATTTACACAACCATTTAATCAACTACAGAAACGCAAGACTCATCGCCAGAGAAGACAACACGCAATACCGAAGAATCCTAGAATCATCACTCATCTGTATGTCCAACAACTTTAACCAGAACAACGGCTTCTACAACATAGCTGAACCTATTGCCAAGAAACTTCTTCAACGCTATCCCACCTAGAACTCAAGAATGGTACACTGCAGGTCCTTTAAGTCACACTATGTTTTCACACTACTTTTAAGACTCACATGCAGCTTTCTCCATCTGACCCAGCATTCTCCACCTGACTGTACCCTATATATATCTCTATGTTGCTCATTTTCCAGGTAGATCTGTCTGTGACTCGATAAAGCCCACTGCGTGGGCGAAACGTTGTCAATAAAGGATCACATTATACTGCTTATGTGTTTATTTTTCTATTCAGATCTTCCTGGAGTGCTCTAATGTCCTCATTAGAAGGAATTAGGCGACCTATTTTGGGGTCATCGGCAAACTTTCTATTTATTCCCTCCTCAATGTCGTTTATATAAATTGTGAACAACAAGGGGCCCACCACTAACCCCTGTCGAACACCAATCGTGATGTGCCCCCACCCTGATTTCTCCCCATTGATGCCAACTCTCTACTGCATATCTGTCAACCATGCCTCTATCCAGGAAAAAATTCTCCTATTCCGTGTGCCTAAATTTTCCTCAGTAGTCTCTGATGTGGAACTCTATCAAAAGCCTTACTGAAGTCCATATACACAGTATCATATTCATTACCATGATCTACCTCCTCAAATACCTTGGTGAAAAAAAATTAGTAAATTCGTAAGGCAGGAACGCTCCTTTGTAAAACCGTGCTGAGATTCATTAATCAATTTATGCCTTTCAAGATGGCTACGAATTCCCTCGGCAATTATTGATTCCAGAAATTTTCCCACTATGGAGGGAAGGCTTATTGGTCTATAGTTTGAAGCTAAGGACCCGTCACCTGCTTTGTAAATAGGTATTACATTTGCCATTCTCCACTTGTCTGGCACTATGCCAATTTGTAGTGATATGTTGAAAAGACTAGCCAAAGGTTTGCTAAACTCCTCTTTACATTCCTTTAAAACCCATACAAACAGTTCATCAGGGTCTGGGGATTTGTTCGGTTTTAATTTTTCTATTTGTCTAAAGACCATGTCACTAGTTACCCTAACCGTATATAGTTTATTATCATCCTGTTCTACATAATTTATAATTTCTGGAATTTCGCTAGTATCTTCCTGTGTAAAAACTGAGGGGATATAAGAGTTAAAAATTTCACACATTTCCTTATCACTGTTAGTAATCTGACCTGAGTTACTTTTGAGTTTGCCTATCTTGTCCCTAATCTCACTACCATATACCTGAAAGAAACCTTCTGGGAAATTCTTCGAATCCCTTGCCACTTTAGCCTCATATTCTCTTTTAGCTTTTCTTATTTCATGTTTTATTTCTCTTTAATTAAATATATCGATTTCTTAACTGTCCATTCCCTCTTCTGATACGCCTATATATGCCTCTCTTTTGACCAATGAGATGTTTTAATCTATTGTTTATCCATTTGGGATCATTTTTGGTTGATCTAATTTCTCTACTTGGAAAAAAGGTTGTCTGGGCAGCTAGAACTGTGCTCTGAAAAAACGTCATATTGGTAACCAACACCACTTACCTGACCCAGAGTCAGGTCATTCCAATTTAGCCCACCCAGGTAATTTCTCAGTCCCATGAAATCGGCCAAACGGAAGTCTGGGACAGAGACTTGATTGCAGTTATTTGGGTAATTCCATAATATATTGAAACTAAGTGATTTGTGATCACTTTCCCCAATCTCATTATTATTAACCACAAGATTATTAATTAGTGATTCCTTGTTGGCATGAACCAAGTCAAGCAGACTGTTTCCTCTAGTTGGTTCTGTCACAAACTGTTTTAAAAAGCAATCTTGAATCGTATCAAAAAGTCATTAGACTAGAGATTTCCTGTCATGTTGTTCCAATCAGTTTGTCTAAAGTTAAAATCTCCCATTAAAACGACATTTTCATATCTAGACGCCTAATGAATTTTGTTCCATAGCAGCTTACTGTACTCCCTATCAATATTTGAGGGGGCCTAAATTAATTTGTCCCGACCCCTCGAGAAACTGTAGCCAAACAGATTCTGTGTCCGATGCTTCTAATCTTATATCTTGTCTAACACAACGATTTAAATTATCTTTGACATACATCGCCACTCCCCCACCCTTCCTGTTGACCCTATCAGTGTGGAATAGTTTATAGCCTTTTATGTGGCATTCAGAAGGTATTTCTCTATCTTTCAGGTTGAATCAAGTCTCTGTTATAGCAATAATATATATATTACCTGCACATCTATCTTATTTCTTAGACTCCTACTATTAGTATAGTAAACCTTAAGAGAGCTAGTCACTCTCTGCCCTCTACTGTCACTCTTTGTTGATTAATTGCTTTGTCTTTACAAACAACTTTATTTTGAATATTGTCTATGAAACATATCCCTGAGGTATCCTGATAATATCTTTTGTTTTCAACTCTTGTACTGCAGCTTGAATATTTCCCACACACACCCATACCTCTATAATCTATCAGTTTAAAGTCCTAGACAAGTCAGCAATGGTTCCCTCAATCGAGGGATGTACCCCATCCCTTACATACATATCACATTTGCCATAAATTTTATCCCATTTATCAATGAATGGGATTGCAAATTCCTTGCAGCATCTGTCTAGCCCACTTTTGTAATTACTTCTATGGCTGACTTGTACTTATCCAGCAGCTCTTGTCTCCTGCCCTTCCCAATAACATTTCCACCAGCACTAAGACAGAAGATGGGCTTGTTCCCATTACCTGACATAATATTGTTTTACCTGTTGACTATATAATCAACACCAGCTCCTGGGAAGCACACATTCCTATCTCTGTTACATAAAGCACGTTCCATATATCTTACCTGTGAATCACCCACAACCAGAATGTTCTTACCTTGATTAGCAGGGGAGTTAGTGGTACCTTTAACCTCGCTAACCACTGAAGTACACTCATCCTGGAGAACAGAAAATCGATTTCCTACCTTCACATCTTCTCTATTAAGCTTCCTTATGTTGATACGTCTACCTTTAGTAGAGACAACATTCCACTTGAAGCGGTTGCCACTCTTCAACTCACTGTTGGTAACCTTTTCCTCCACACTGACTCCACTCTTCGCACACTCACTCCCAAATCCATCTAGGCGAATTTTCAGCCTTCTATTTTCCTCTTGGAGAAGTTGAACCACCTACTTCAACACTTTAACCTGAAATTCCAAAACACTACAGCAAGCCATGGTACTCTATAACGCTCCACACTAATCCCCCAGACAGCTAGGACAGGATGACCTTTCGTGACCACTGAAAAGTAGGGTCGCCATTAGTACACTAATAGAAAATGCAATAAGTGTGAGTGACCCAAGACTGTTCAACAGCCTCCCACCAGGCATATGGGAAATTACCAGTAGAACCCTAGCTACCTTCAAGAGGGAGCTGGACAGATACCTAAAGTCATTGCTGGATCAGCGGAGCTGTGGTTCGTACGTTGGACTACGTACGTGCCAAACGGACTTTCTTCTCTCCTAAACCCTCTACTCCTGAGAACTCTCCAGTCCTCTGCCTTCCCTACATCTCTGGTCTCTCTAATCTCAGCAACTCTCTCCGTTCCTTAGACATCAAACTTACCTTTCGTCAGACTAACACTCTTCGCACTAATCTAGTTCATACCTCCCCTCCCTCCACAGATTCTCCTGGTGTCTACTCTATTTCTTGCTCCTCCTGTCCTCT
Source organism: Cherax destructor (assembly GCA_009830355.1). Lineage (NCBI taxonomy): Eukaryota > Metazoa > Arthropoda > Malacostraca > Decapoda > Parastacidae > Cherax > Cherax destructor. Next base: position 313 of record WNWK01017538.1, on the reverse strand, counting down.
TCAGTACTTCGGAGAAACTGGCCAATCTCTTTCTGACAGACTCAGGGAGCACAAAAATAGTGTTAGGCTTGCCGACACTAATAATGCTCTTTTCTGTCATGTCAGAGATCACAGTCATCCTATTGATTGGTCTTCTGCTAAAACTGTCTACCCTACGTCTAACTTTCATAGTCGCCGCCTTGTTGAATCCTCCCTTATACACAACTTTCCCTGTATGAATCTTAGCCCTGGCTTTGTCTCTGTTGATGCTTTCCTCTTATTACATTGTTAAATGCTCTAAACTTCAGAACACCCGTGACTTAACCTGATTCCT